>PVIR01007962.1:0-58594 GCA_004026965.1 Petromus typicus
TAAAAAAAAAAAAAAAAAAAAAGAAGAAGAAACAGGGATGGGGGGAGATGGATTAAGAAATGGGGGAGAGGGCTGGGGATTTGGCTCGGTGGTTCCAGCACCTGTCTTGCAAGTGCAAGGACCCTGGTTCGATCCCCGGTTAACCACATACAATACTGGGCGTGGAGACTCAACCACATACAATACTGGGCGTGGAGACTCATGCCCAGCAGCAATCAGTACCACATACCACAGTGTCTGGTGTGGTGGCTCACGCCTGTAATCCCAGCACTCGGGAGGCAGAGGCAGGAGGATTGCTGTGATGTGAGCTTGAGGTTGAGCTCAGGGCCAGCCTGAACTACAAAAGCGAGACCCTACCTGAAAAAAAAAAAAATAAATGGAGGAGATAGAGAATGAATCTAGAGTGAAGAGAAATGGATTATCTAGTGAAACTCCATAGTAAAGTCTTAGTAAAAACACCCATCCTGGGTGGCAACAAGAGCATTTGATTCACCTGTGGAATCCTCAGCAATAAACATAGGGTTGGGCCCAGAGTAAATCCCCCAAAGTGTATGTTTTTATGGAATCATAGAGAATGAGACTAAGACAACCTTCAGAGATTGTAATGACTATATGAACAGGTCTCTACAAAAAGTGAGAAAGGACTACTAGAAAACACTTAGCATATTTGTATTGATGACAGTTTTCAAGACATATAAGTCTTGATTCCATTCTGTTTAATTTTCATCACCACTCTGTGAAGAAGAATTAAAATTTCCATTTATATCTTAAGAAAAGTGAATCAGAGAAGTAGCTAATCCCCAAACATATCTGTAATATGTCAGGTCTAACAAACTAGTCCTAGTCTTATTTCAAATCCCTGACCATGACACTGCCTTCTTGCTAGAAAGAAAAAGAAAACAATACCTGGAAGAGAGTTATGAGTTGATTTCCTTCACACTTGGTCTCCTATGATCTTTCAGATACCAATGTTAGAAAGAAAGAAAGAAAGAAAGAATAGAAGGAAGGAAACAAGCAAGCAAGCCAAGAAGTGTTTATCCCTTTACTGGTATAAGTGGCTCTGCTGAATATTTTGAAAGTTTTTAAAAAACACAAATGGAAAATATTCCAATATGTGAGCACAAGAGTTCATTGCCTGAGATGCTTAGTAAGGCAGACTAGGGGTCACAGCAGTGCTGAGAAGTCCTCCATCCCACCCCCCTCCAGGGGAAATCCATCTCATCTCTGTGTCCAGCTGGAAGTGTTGGTCTTGCTTTCTGGTCATGGCCAAGAGAACAGATTCTGAGACAAAGTGGCCAGTCACGTGTGGCTTTGTATGCTCTTCTGTGCTGAATCTCGGGCAATATCCAATATAGTCCTTTGCATGTTAATCGAGTTAACTGCACTGTTAAGTGCCTTAAAATACGGAATGAAGCTTATTCTTTGTTATGTTCCTTGAATATGGCACTATACTCGGGACTTTGCAGATGTTCAATAAGGGCTAACTGCTTGTGGAAAAAAAAGGCAGAAGACTTATGTTTTTGCCAACATTTGAGTCAAAACCAAAAGTCATTAATAAGTATAGAATCTGCATAGAAATTTTATTTGAAGCTTACTCAATCCTTCAGTCCTACTCTTAGTGAGAGTACTTCTTTCTTTATTCAGTCTTCCTTGATTTCTCAAGTCATCCCAAGTATATTCCTATGCCATCTACATTTTAACTGATTTATATTTAGCTTTATATTGTACTTGGTTATTTCTGTACTTATCTCTCTCTCATCTCTCATGGCAAATCAGCCTAGTTTAAGTACCTAGTCTGAAATTCTTCTTCCTGTTTCCACACTGTATTACTCTAGCATTAGGTAGGAATCAAATAAAAACTTCTAGATTACTACAGACTAAATGTGTACTCTCTAAATGTGTACAGAAACCCTACTCCTCAATGGGAGGGATGTGGAGGTAGGGCTTTTAGCAGCTAATTAAGTCATGAGAACATTGTAAATGTTTACAGTGAGTCATTGTAAGTGAGATTAGCGCTTTTAGAAGATGCAGAAGGGAGGCCCTCTCTCTGTTATATGAGGACACACTGAGATAGTGGCCAACAGCAAACCAAGCAGAGTGATGCTGGCCCAAATCTGTTAGTACCTTCAGCTCAGACTTCCCAGACTCTGGAATAGTAAGACATGAATTTCTGTTGTAAAAGCCAACTAGTTTATGAGATTTTCATTAAAGAACAGATTAGAACATTAAGTTCTTAACCAAATAAAGTTTGATGGGTGAAACGTGCATTCATGCTGTGTCTCTATTTGCAGATGGCACAAAATGCTGCTACTTCTGATCTCAAGGAAAACAATGGTCACTGAGATATTAAAATGATGGCTGCTGTTTGTTTGCCCAGGCCCCACGTTCTATTACTAACTCTGTCTTCTTCAATATTAACAATCGCCAGCAACAAGAGACTGTCTCTAAAAAACGACACCTGAAGAATCAGGAATATGAACAACTGATCAGTCTTTCCTTAGATTCACCACTCATTTGGCTCATTTTTCTAATTTTACAAATCAGGAAGCATATTCTATTTTGTTAGGTGACTAAACATTGGGATTGTACATTGGAGCTATAGCCAGTATAAAATAGTTGCATTGAATTCTAGCTATTTTGTTGCCTAATTTCTATTTTATTCCTTTAGAGAAATAGAAGAACCATCTGACTCTAACTTCTCCTGTACCAGTTGGAGAGGAGGTTGCGGCTTGATTAGCAGCTGCCCAGCCCTCTGCCTTGCTTCTGTTGGTCACCTTGCACCCCAACAGACTGGGACAGTTGATTTCATTGTCCTTCAGGCTATAAAACCACCATTCTCTACTCCAACATGAGTGCATCCAGACAAGCTGGTGGGGTTCCTCCCCAAGTCCTGACACTTGAGACTCTATCTACAGTTACCTTTTAGGAGAAAGAGAGTTTACCTTGAAGTGGCTAAAATCAGGGAGGGAGAGAGGTAGGCTCCTTATTTGCAGATCCCAACATCTATAGGAAGTTTTCAGTCCTGACCTTCAATGAAACAAGCCCACAGCTGCTACCTAAGCAGCACTCCCCAGCAACGTCCTGTGTACTGACACCCTGTCCTAGAGCACAAGCACTCGGGAGTTTCCAGAAACTTGTGATTTGTTTCTCTTGTAGCATGGACTTCCAACATCCTGTAAATGTATTTGGGCTTTTTATCCTAAATACCATGGACAGAGTGGTTGTTTCCAAAGAGCTCCAGAGATCACTCCGAGTAATGTTTGAACTTATCATACACACATACTTACAGTTATACACACACATATCATATATTATATATGTACCTCAGATGTCCTACTTTTTTATAACAAGCCATTCCCAAAGTTGATGAGGAATTGCAACTAATATACGTATATATAGTGATAGACATGTATGGTATACATATGCATTGTTATAAGAAAGTAGCACATAGAAAACATATAACAAATAGCAATAAACATATAGCAAATAGCAATAGGGAGTACGTAAGAAAAGTGAACAGAATTCTGTGTGAGCATCTGCAGAGACAATGCCTCTGTCAGCTCACACTTGTCTTAGAGGTCCAACTGGCAGCAATTCATTCTGGAACATCTACCGCTTTTGGTCATTTTGTGACAGAGAGACAAGCTAAGTAAGTTTCTGCTGGTGACATATAAAAGGGATGTCAATATGTTTTCAAAGACTTATAAATACCTGAAATGGAGAGATTTGCTAGAAGTATCTATTGCAGCAGTTTAGGTTTCTACTAGCTAGTCTATTAAAAAATCCAAACCTTGAATTACTTTGATTGTCTTTACTGCTGCTAATTACAGCTATTAAATAAACACACAAAAAGCCATTCATGTGTTTTCTATGTAATCAAGGAATATCTGCTATTTAGATGTGACATTTTCCTCCCTTAAAATAAGTATACAGTTTTTAAATATTCCAGGAAGCATAATGGCTCCACATTCATATTTTTAATGTTGAAGGAATTCAGATCCATGATTTCTGCCTAACAACTGTTGTTTCAAGATAATTTGCCCACTTCTTGTTTGGTTCTTCTCAAACACAGCTGTAAGTTCTTCCTTTCTATATTTGGAGATGGAGTGACTGATGGCCAGCCTCAGCCATCTGCAGGAAGGGTATGCGGAGTGGAAGAAAGGAGGAGGCACAGGCTTTTGAAGCACTGCTACATGGCTGGGAGTCATTGTTAGACTCTTGCTTGGTGCTCTGCCCTGATCCTGAATTTTATGACCTGCCTGATTTTTCTGTCCATTTTATGAGAATTGATGCCCTCCTTTTAGAGTAAATATATATAATGCCCTCTCCATTTTCTGAAATCAAATTTATACAGATATGTATTTTAAAATATCAATAGGACATAATGATAATATAAACAATAAGCTTATAGGAATATTCATAATAAAATTATATAATTATATAATATACATATATATTATATAGTTATATTAGATATAATAGAAATATAAGTATTACAAATATATATTTCTATTATAGTATATATTATATTTTATATAATAATATATAAAAATTATATATATATATAATTTTACCCACTTAAACAAACATAATTAAATAGTCAAGTACTACCTACCAAGTTTAGATTTATCTTGATTAAAACAGTTATAAATATGGATAAATACAAGGGCATCCTAGCATTGACTTAAATATCATGAACACCTTAGTTCTTGGTGACATATTTTAAAAGACAGAAACTTTTGATAATGTTTAGAAAAATATAATATTACCTAGTATTAAATAGTTGCTCTGTTCTTGGAAAAATAAATGTGCATTAAAACATTGCAAAAGTACTTTGGAATTATACATGAAATTCAGTTCTAAGCACAATTAGAAATAAGGTTTTTACTCATGTAAATATCTGGAGGAATAATCAAAAGTTTTAGATGACCAGAGGAAATATTTCATGGCACAGAAATGCACTGTGTACTTCATGGTGTTAGCAGTCCTGGTCTCTCTTTAGTAAACAGTAGCTCTGTTCTCCTTTAATCACGTAGCAACTAAAAATTTCACCCTTCCTTATTTCCAAAGTGCTCTCGAGAGGGTGGTTATAATTCCACAGAGAAGCATTCATCTATGCTGGTCACATAAGCCACTTATTTCCAGGGGACCTCATTTGCATTCTTACTCTTTCTATTTACATTATTGGAGAGATTCTTTGTTAAGTTTCAATTAAAATGGAAAAACTTCTGGGTGGATTATAGATTGCTAGACTGACAACAAAAAGTGAAGATTACATAGAATCTGTATTATCTGTTAGGAACATATTTTATTTAATTTTAAAACACTGTAAAATTTTATAGTACCTATTTTTTACTATTGGTGTATGTTTTAGCAGGGGCTCTGCCAGTGTTCAATAAACTTAACCCCAGCTAAAACTTAAAAACTTTACTTTCAGCACTTCCACTGATGCTGGAAAAATGTTTTATTTTGAATATCATTAGCAACTTCTGATTCTAAGATCTCCATAATGAGCTTAACTAACATAGCTGAAATCAATACTTAGCCACAAGACTATGAACACTTGTTCCAGAAATTTTTGTCTTATTTAGTGAGTGGTTGACTCTGACTCCAAGATTCATAAAGCAATCTGCCAGCTTAGATGAAGTTATGCTGGGTAACAAACAATCCCTAAGAAATAAATATTCATTGCTTAAAAACCAATTATTTCACTATACAACATAAACCTCATAGATTTGGGTCCTGGGTTCATCATATTCTATCTAGAATCTGAGCTGCTAGAGCAACTATCATTTCAAACATAGCCTTTCATGATGCTAGCACAGAAGGCTTGGTGAACTATTTTTTGATGTTATTCTGACCATGATAATGCTTACTTGTAATTTCATTCCATAGCAAATCAAATAGGCACACTTAACACTAAAAAAGATAGAAAGCACAATCCTGTCCTGAGGTGTACAGAAGAAGATTCTAGAAATACCTGATTTGTTGAATTTATAAAACTATGATGGGAAACTTCTCAAACACAGGAACTAGTACAGACACTGGGCCAACAGATCAAGACAGACATCTACTAGAGACTGTTTTATTTATATCTTTTCTATGTGTTGTCATGCTCAAAGCATCTCAGTATCTATTAGCAACATAGTAGGTGCTGAATGAACGGCTGTCAAACAAAAGGATGAATATGAATGTTTGCTTAATTTACCAAACCTCACTATAATGAAACTTAAAGAGAGTTACTTCCCCATTTTAATTCCATGCTGTGAACAAGATAAATATAAATATCATTTGTATGCAATGATGCACTTAGATAATTTTGGAGTCTAAGTGGTACGGTAGGAAAAGATGCTTCATCTCAAAATTACTTTGATTAGAACCACTTGTAGGTTGTCCGTAACAGTATGGATACTATCCCTCAGATTTGGGGATATGGTAGGTATTCAAAAAACATAGTTCTGTTGTCTGCTGTGTGGTCATAAGGAAGGCATGTCACCTAGGCTCTGCAACTGCACACGTATATGGCCCTTAATAATAATCTGTATTTTGTGTTGTAAGGCCCTTCTACATTGTGAAAAGCAATAAAATTGTGCTGTTATGATTGTCACATGGTATATTTATAGCATAGTGTGTACCACAAAATGTCCATTTAAGAGACATTTATGGATTTCTTTTTTAGCATCAAGGGTCTACTTGTTCTTAAAAGTGGAAATGGAATATGTATGTAGGAAAGTAATGCAATTACAGAAGTTTGCCTAAGGTTTTGAGAAGAAGGATTTAGGGGAAGTTGGGTCCTCACGAAATAATAATAATAATCATGACCTTCACCCGCATCTCTCGAAGGTCAAACACTTCACAAATACCAGTGGGTGCCCAGAGCTGAGGCCGCTCCACCGCTAACCAGGGTACCTCCTCCTTGTGGCGGGTCAACTTCACAAAGCCCCGCCTTGTGGGGCAACGCTCCAATCAGCGGCGCGGCCCGAGCCCAACCCTCGCCAGTCACGTGACACGACTAGGCCCGCTTCCGGCGCGTCGCGGGCGGCTGACGTCTCCGGGCCCGGCGTCGCGTCAGGGTTGGCCGGCGGCGGAGGTGGAGGCGGAGGCGATGGCAGCGGACTCCGAGCGGGCTTGAGGGCTCTGACCCAGCTCCGTGCCGCGCCTTCTCGGGCCTACCCGGCGCCGCGGCCTCTGCTCGCTCCCTCCTGCTCCCTCCCCGGCCGCTGCCTGGGCGGAGGCGGAGGCCCGAGCTGGCCACCCTGCTGAGCCCCGGCTCTGTCCCGGACGGCCCGGCTGCTGTGCGGAGAGGAGGCCGAGTCGGTAAGAGGCGGCTGCGGGGCCTGAAAGCCGCCTGGCCCCCCGCCTGGTCGCCCGGGACGCCCCCGCGCTGATGTCTCTCTGGCCGGCTCCTCCCGCCCTGCTCCCTGCGCTCGCTGGCCCTATTGTCTGGGCGCCGCCACTCGCTCCCCTCCCTTCCTTCCCCCCTGCCGAGGGCCGGCGGCTGTCAAACCTGGAGGCTCCTCGGGCTTGGGGCCAGCCTGTCAGTGCCTTTCCTGCCTGTCTCTTGCCACCCCCTCCGCGTCCGCCTCATCCCCACCTTTCTTGGCTTCTCCGCCTTTCTCGGACCATTGTTTCACTTTCTTCGTGTCTGTGTCTTAGTGATTTTCTGGACTCTTCACTTGTCATCTCTCCCATCCTTAATTGTTATGCCTTTCTTTTCTTTGTTTCTTTTTTTAACCTTCATTTCTGTTTTATACTACTCCGTCCTTTCTGCGCTCTTCTTTTTTGCTTCGAATTTTTTCTTTTCCAGTCGATTGTTTCATTTTTTAAAAAGTTTCTGAATTCAAATTCCTCGTCCTTCCCTCTCGCTCTAAGGAAAAGGAAACTTTGCCATTTATGGTACCTCATCCTTAAGTGTATGGTGGGTTGAGGGTGTTTGCATCACTCGTGAACACTGATCCCAGAAAGTGTTAGTGTAACTGGGGAAGTGTGTATCCTTGTTTGAGTTTTTATGTGAAGGACAGCAGAAATTCTGGCTGGATTTCTACCCACACATTAACTACTTTATTTATTGCACAGTGACAAGATTTCTATTAAAATATTCACACTTTTGACCCCTTTACACCAAATACACTCTAGAAATGATTCCCGTTAACTTTTGATTCACTAATACCTGCTGATGCCAGGCCAGAAAGGTGTTTGCCCGCTATTCCCTAAACCATTGATATTTGAATTCACTTTTTTTGAGAGAGGAGTCAAGACTGTTGATGCCATTTTTTTTTTCCTTTCCTGTCTGACTTTTTCCCCAAGGAGTAAAGGACAGTTGAATTTTATTTTTCTTATTATATTTCTATCTCTTTTAAATTGTGACAAAACCACCATAAAAAAAATTAGGTTTCTTTTCCTTTTAAACTTGGAGGACAGTCACTAGTAATCTTGAGAAACAAAAACATGTTCCTAGCTGTATTTTGATTAGACCATATTAAAATGTATTAATATTCGTAAAATACTCTTAGTGAAAAAGGTGTCAACCTTACTGTATTGTGTGTGCATTGGAGCCGAAAGTATAGTAAACACTACCTGTGAAATGCTGTGATGAGGAAATACACTATTCTGCAGTTGTTATTTAACATTCCAGCCACTTTTCTTGGCAATGTTTGGGCACTGTACATTGATGTATATGGGAAATAAGCTGTCGGAGTTAAGAAAATCCCAAACATTATAATTACCAGATATGAAATGTGGAAGTCAAATTTCCCTTAAAAATTGTTGAATCTTTTGCTGCCAAAGTGGGAAATCACAGATGATGAGAAAACCTAATCACAAGAGTAATTATTAGATTCTTCATCTGTGTAGGAATATGTCTATAGTTTTCTCCAGCTTTGTGTATTTTTAGTGTCTTATCTTTATAGTATAAAGCCCTGAAAAAATTATTGAGACTAAATGAATAGCTTTGTTAATTTGTTCTATCGAGAGAATTTTAGTCATATCCCAGGAAACTCAACTGTCTTAAGTTTTCAAAGACAGAAAAACATTTTCAGCTGTCCTGTGGAAATTTTCCTATCTTTTCAATTTAAAATTTAAAGTATGTTTGCCATTAGTAAATATAATGGCACATCTTTATTTTTCTTAGCTATCTGTCTTTATATGTCCTCTTGATTCTTTATCAAGATTGCTTGCACTTTATACATTCCTTTACCTAGAGATACTGGTATCATTCAGAGTTTCCACAAATTTGTCAAGTATTTTAAATTCTTATATTAGTTTGGAAGCTGTTTAATTTTTTCTGTGCCTTTATACACTCCCTATGTATTTTATGCATTGGAATCTAACTTTTTTTTTTTCCTCTTGAGGTAGTGCAAAGAGAATACTGAAGAATAGGATCTCAAGATGAGTAAAAAGCCTCCAAATCGTCCTGGAATCACTTTTGAGATTGGTGCTCGTTTGGAGGCACTGGACTACTTACAAAAATGGTATGAAAAATAAGAACTTTGACCAGTAGCACAATCTCTGTAGCTTTATGTGTACTGATCAATTACTATTAATTCTGTGTATGTTAGCAGAAACATCAGGATATTCACAGTTTAAATACTCATGTGTGTGTTTATTTTAGTTTTTAAGATTTTTTAGGTTTGACGTTTAAAAAGCTTCTGGATAATTTAATACAATGATTGTAAGTGTTTAAGAACTGAAACATACTGTCTAGACTATAAGAGTGTATGAAGAGTGTTGGTACCCTTGTGTATGTAACATGAACTACACTGGATGAGAGAGAGAGAATTCAGATAATCACCTCCCAGGTATTGGATAAGTCTTCTTAGGTCCATTTTCTTGCCCTGTGTTAAAGGTGATTCTTGGGATTTTCTTTTTCCCAGTACTGGGGATCAAACTCAGGACCTTGCACTTACCAGGCAGACACAGTGCCACTGAACTACATCCTGGACTAAAGATGGTACTTTTAAGATAGAATGTATTAATCATTAACACAGTACTTTTTTAGTACTGTACACTTTAAAAAATAGCTACACTACTCAGTATCCCACCTAAAATCAAAATTGTCTGGGTAAGTTAATTCTATCTCCAGTATGACATAGGCAGTCCACTCAGAGCTCATCCTCCATTATTCTGGTCATCTGTGATTGGTGATAAGTATAAGCCTTTCTGCTCCCTAACCCACCCATATACTGTGATGGAAGAAAAGTCAATAAACTAGGGCGGGGGATTTAGCTCAGTGGTCCGGTGCCTGTCTTGCAAGCGCAAGGGCCTGGGTTTGATCCCCGGTAACCACATACAATACTGGGCGTGGAGACTCACACCAGCAGCAACCAGTACCAATTACCACAGTGCCGGGTGTGGTGGCTCACGCCTGTAATCCCAGCACTCGGGAGGCAGAGGCAGGAGGATTGCCGTGATGTGAGTTCGAGGCTGAGCTCAGGGCCAGCCTGAACCACAAAGTGAGACCCTGTCTGAAAAAACCTAAAAAAAAAAAAAAAAAAAAAGTCAATAAACTAATGTAAAACAGTCATCTTTCAAGGAGAAAAGGAAAGCAGCATTCAGCATTTACTTATGGCCAAGTAAAGACAATTCCCCTTTATTTTAATGAATATGTTGTTTATTCAGATACTCCTCTTCTGGGAGTCTTTTTGCCTTTGCTCCTAAAGCCCATTTACTTTGTTGAGGGATCTAGCGGATTACCACTTCATGTACCAAACTTTTTGAAAAATTTTTTTTTCTCACAATTCTACTAAAATCATAGTGGTCTTTTTTTTTAGACTTGCTTTTGGTTGACTTGCATTAAGTAAAATTGCTGAGTTGGCAATGACAGAGATCTTGTTTAGTCTTACTATTTGACATTACACTAGTGCAGGGTTTCTCTGTCTTAACGTCTGGCTGTAGACTCAGAATCTTTCCCTGACCCCTAGCTTACTGGCCTTAGTCTTGGGCTGTGCTTTATGACAGTTGGAGGTGGACAGTCAGCTTCTTGTCTAATTGCCCAAACCTGCAACTCAGTGGGCAGTTCTTTTTAATGGGCTTAATTATTGCTCTTTTCAGGTAGATAGTATTCACAGTATCTCATAAGGAGCCTGGGAGAACCTGGGAAGCCAGCAGTTAGTTCCTGCTAATAGTAATGATAAAAAAAAAAAAAAAACATGACCCCACATATTGCCAAATGACCATGGGAGGTGAGCAGTGAAATGCTGCCAGTTGAAAGACACTGTATTCCACTGTGCAAGAGAAGATGCCAATGTAGGTAGTAATTGGCTATCTTGGTTCTGATTTAGCCAAAAGTAGCTTTGATGTGTGAAGGCATTACAATTGAATCTCTGTGTTATACAAGAATATGGCAGTAACACTTCTGTTTTGATGTCAGTCTTATCACTGATTTTTTAACTTACTGATTTTGGGAATAAGTAGTTAATTCATGTTACTATATTACTGTAGGTTTCCTAACTGGCACAGTTGCAGTTGCACTAACTTCTAGTTTTGGAGAAACACATGCCTTATTACTTATTTCAGTAGTTCTTAGAGATCTTAACATAATTTTGGTATTGGAGTTTACTTTTGTAGTAAAATCTTTTCTAATTCTACAGCTTTTAAATTTGTGAACCAGTACTTAAAAGAAAAAGATTAGAAAACTGCTTTTAAAAACTTGTATGTTTAGTATTCTATGCATTTCTAAATTGAAAGGACAGATGAAAGTTTTAGCTTCTCACCAAGATATTTCCTAAGTGCTTATTAGGTAGCGTGGTAGCATGAAGACATATTCACTGATAAAGTTTAGATTTAATCCTAATGACCCTAGGAGTAATGTTCTCGTTAATTAAATATTAGCCAACATATCACATGATCATCAGTGAAACTTGCCATCTTTTTTATTTTTATGAGCTCATTTATGTAAAGATTTTAGCAGTCTGCTGTCAGTGGCCCCTTATTTGAAAAAGAATTAAAATAACGTGAGTAATTTTCTGATTGTGATTTCTGCTTTTCAAGGTAATTAGTATGAAGAACTAGTTAATGCAGGTGTGTTTAAGTGGTTTACCACAGAATAATTATGGAATTGCTGAGGTTCATTCAGTTTCATATGCAGCACAAAAGTCCTGTGAGACTTAATGTTCTTAACGCATTTTATTTCTAAATGAGATAATTGGTTTTTTCTTCATGTGATTCCACTTATAAAGAGCCATTCTATATTTCATATAAACTCTGCAAAGTTTTAATTTAGTGCCAATAAAGTATTAGACTTTTTGATTCTTGTGAAACTTTACATTCTTAGGAGGACCAGAATAATCATTGAAAATGTACAGACATAATTTCTTCCTTTCCTCCTTCCCTTTTCCATGTTCTTTTCTTCCATCCCTAGCAAATGATTTGTCTTCCATCCACATTTATTCAGTTTGAAAAGTATTTACTTATATTTCTATAAAAGTATTTTGAACTGTTAAGCATGTTTAGCAGGTGGAGTGGAATAGGAAGGGTAAAGCAGGAATGCAAATCTTGCTTTTATGCCTGTACTCAAGACCTTTACACTGAGCAGTGCAGCTGTCTTTGAGGAATTGGTGTATCACATGTTGATTGATTTCCTTTTAAAGAAAAGTGCTGAAGGAAAGTAGTGATAATGGAATAGTCAGAATTCTAATTTTTTCCTTAAGGAACAAGTTTTTTATTACATAAAAAAGGAAAGTAATTTTTAGTATGTGCCTTACCATATGAGGATAAACTCCCACTTGGAAATAAACTCAAGTTAAGCACATACTTTTAGGGTTATGGTATATTTGACTTGATAAAGTTGCTTTAAGAGGAAGATTTGATTTTGGTTTGTTTTTCTTGGAAAAAAGTATATTACTGCTTGAGCAAACCCCATCATATACTTCTTAAGGTTCTAAAAGGTGTATTACCCTTGAAAATATACTGTGTTTTTAAGTAGTTTTTTTTCCTTAGTAAGTTTACAGAAAACCCATTGTTGGCTTGATACTACTACTTATAGGCTTTGACAAGTCACTGAGGGGTCAGTCATTTTCATTCTAGTATTTGACAATTGGGTTTCTTTAATACTTCCCAAACTTAAGTCTTACAGAGTAGTATGGACTGTTTGAATTTTTGAAAATATGGTCGTCTTAAAATATTTCCTTTAACTTATTTCTCAATAGTGTGTAAAGGACTTCAACATGCTAAAGTTCACTAACACAGTCAAGCATTTTATGCTGTATCCCCATCATATTTTCCTCTACAACCTCTGCCTATCTAAATCTTGACACTGATGTTTTGGCATTATGAGGGCAGAAACATTGTAAGAATGAAAGTGATGCAGTATTTTGATTCAGAAATATATTTGGAGGTGGACAAAATTTGTGCTAGAAATTACACTGGAGACACTTAGTTGATGTGTTTAGACAGTTACACGTTAATCCTGTAAATCTTGGTGAAGTCCCTTAACTTGTTTTGGTTATCAATAAAATGGAAGCACATTATGATTTTTACTTACGGATTGATTTTAAGGATCAAACTATGTAAACTTGCTTTAAATTCTGCAAATTCATATATAATGACAAAGCATTAAGTAAATCGAAGGGAACAGGGGAAGTTGAAAAATCTCTTGGTATATATAAGTTTGTAAGTTTGTGAAGCAGATCTCTAGTATTGCCATGAGAATTGGTGGGAATCATAAAATCATAAAATGAAAGACATGTCACTACAACAAGTTGTAGCAGTCTTTTTAAGGTGATAATCAAATCTTCATCTTTCCATAGAGTCTTAAAGTTTATAGAGCACCCTTGATAATATTACAGTGTCTGCTTGTTTTGAATATTACCTGTAGTAAAATGATAAAATAAAACTGGTCTTAGCTACTGATTTAGCTTCTGTCTTTTGATTGGAATAAAAACTTATTCTATAGTTAAGTAACTTAGTTATGAAAATACAACAGATCAAATAATATACTTTGATGTTAGTCTTAAGAACCTGGAAATATAGAGTCATTTAAAACATTCAGATGAGTTATGCTCTTCTGACTTCTTTTGGAATATTTCTATTTAATTCTCTTCTAGATCTAAAGAAAAAGAAAATGAAAGATTAAAAATGTGGAGCTGTTCCCAAGTATCAGAGTTTGATAGAACAGTATAAATTTGACTTGGTAAATGCTGTTACCACACATTTGGAGGTTTTTGAACTGTATGGAACATTTGCAAATGTGAGTTTTTAAGATGTTCATGAACAGAATTTGAATAGAGTCAGAAAACTGAGGAAATTAAGATTGTAGCAAATACAGATAATTTCTAATTTAAAAGAAGTACATATTTTTGAATAAAAACTGTTTTTTTTTTTTTCTCCCCTGTCTGAAGTTAGCTATTCTAAGGAAACATAGATCTATATTTAGGCCTCGAAAGTGCTCCTAAAAAGTAGCGTATGAATCAAATTTTAACAATGACATTATATTTAAATTATATTAAATGAGTTTGAAATTTATGGGAACATTAGATGAATACGTTTTAAATACTTTTTTAAATAGAGATCATTTTGAATAGAGATAATATGAATACAGTTTTGCCTTATTATACATCTTGTTTTATACATCTTGTCTTCATATATATATATCTATATAGATATAGATATAATTGAGAAGGTTATTGTTTAGTCATTACCTTTGAGAACCTAATTTCAGCAATCAACTCAGAAAATGTGTGCAATTGCATGTGTATACTAAAATGATTGAATTATATATTAGGTTCATAAATTCATAGAAAATTTGTCTGTGGACTCTGAGTTAAGAACTGTCTTGCAGAGAGCTCAAATTGAAGATTTTTAAATGTTGAAGTTCTTGGAGTAAGATAGTCACAGATTTTGAATTTCCAATAAGCTGTCTAGTAAAATCAATGAGCAGGTTTATACTAGTGTACCAACATGCTATCCAGTTTTTAGAATATTCATCAGATAGAGCTCTTTGAACTCCATTTAATGATGCTAAAGATTTTTCATCCATTGAAAAATGTGAAAGGCAAGATGAGAAACAAGTTATTAGGGTAAATATTTATTTTGCCACACTCTTGGTCTTACTGTGCTTGTTCCTGCTTTCATGTATATCCTTCAGTTATGTTGTTTTCTATTAGGACCTTTTCTGATTTCATCCTTTTCCCCCACATTTAACAATTTCCTGGAAAAAGAAAAAAAAATTAAATTCAACTAGATGTCAGAAAATATGATTTCCAAGTGCTGTTCTGTCTTCCAGTGAGAGTGTGACATTTTAGTTGGTATCTCAGGTCCTTATTGAATTCTTAACTCAGTTGCTCTTTATCTGCCTTCACTTATTCAGAGATGACTGGTCTTTTGATCTCACTTTTAGATAGGTAAATAACACAGATGTGAGATGGAAATAAGATAGACAAGAGAAAGTCATGTAACTTGTTCAAAATGACTGGTCCCTTGATGAATAAATAATGTTCAGAAAGCAGCAAAAGGTGATTATAATTTGGAACACAAATAGAAAGGTGGGAACTTTATATCATAGTTCCTTTTGGCTCCGTATGTAATAACTTCTTCTTATAACTCATTACCTACCTCCCATAAAGATCCCCTGAGTCCTGGAACCTTAGTCAACTAGGGCTCTATTCACAGGCCATCTGAATTCCTGACTTTAGTGGTATGTGTATGTCCTGTTCAGAAAGGCCCCGAAAGTCCAGCAAGAATATATTACTCTTGTTCCTTAGAATTAGCTTGGGCCAGGCAGGTAAATTCCAGGTGTATACACCTTAGAGAGCTACCCTTTGTACTTACTTCACAATCAGACCTTCAAGCTCCTGATTTCCTAGCTGCTTTCATGAATTTGTGAATGTTTGAGTCTGGAGTCCTCAAACATTCTACACTTTGTTATGTGTGCTGCATATGTGTGTGTTCGTATGATGGTAAAGATTAGCCCAAGAGAAAAATAGCTTTATCAGCTTGTTTGATATTGGGTTGAAGTGTAGCATTCGTGTGTCATGCACATCCAGGTCCCTATTCTAACATCGTTCGTGCTGAGTGTTGACATTATGTTTTGAGATTTCAGACTTGTCACATCACATAAAAATGTTTTATTTGTGGAATATTATTATTTTAAGAAGATACAGTCAAATGGAGGTGGAATGAATGTTAAAAGTTAAAGCTAATTCATAGGCATATAAATAGATATGACTGTGTGTAGTAGTAAAAAATAATTTAGGTGCAACACTAAATTGACACACACATTAACAGAACTAGGGAACTTTAACCTAAGAGTGAATTTTGCTAGTGTAATGAAGAAAATACACAAATTTTGTGTTTAGTAGTGATGAGAGGAGCACTTTCCTCGCATCACTACTAAATTCCTGAGCACTCCTGGGCTCTAGTGGTGGGAGGAATAGTAACTTAAATCCAGTGTTGTGAAATGAAACATCAGTGGCTCAGGTTCTAAAGGAAAATACATAGTTAAGTCTCTTCTTACCCTTTACTGCAAAGGTGTGGACAAGTAGGAAGCAGGTTGAAAATGATACCTTACACTGGGCATATGTCCTGGGGGTGAGTGGGTCAGGGCAAGGTTCTGAGAAATAATGTGATGAGACCCTTAGAATTCACTGTTGGGGAAGATGTGATTCAACGACAGTCCTAAAATGCTAAATATTTTTGTATTTATATTTCATTTTGGAATACAGTGGACCCCTGAAATTTGCAATGTTCTTAAAGCACTTGCAAATTGTGAAAAACCATGAATTTCAGGTATGGTCAGAAAAATGTCTATAAATTCTTATTTTTACAGTTCAGACTTTTAATGTGCTCATCTACTGCAGTTACATAATTTAATTTAATAAAATACTATACTAATAAAGTGCCAGAAGGTACAAGACATTCTGGTGGCACTATAGGGATCTTGGAGCTTTAAGAACAAATCTGAGAAAACTAGAGATAGCTAAAGGCGTATAGCAACTTGTTATGCTATGGGAAGTTGGTCTGAGCTGGGTTAAGGGCAGTAGCCAGTCAGCAACAAGGAGAACTGAATAATGCTCTTGGATTGGCAATTTGCATACTTCTTACCCCCCCACCCCCAAATGTGAGGGACATTTGTGATTTTTACAAATTACAAGGGTTTCTGTGAACAATTATTAGTTAGATTCCAAGGAAAAATCTTCAAATGACTGAAGCTGCAAACTCAGCACTGCGATGTTGGTGGGGTACACTGTATCCCTGAACTGAATTCAAACACTGCAGTTTGAATTCATCACAAGATTTTCCTTTTTAAGTATGCTTTTTTTTAAAGTGAAATAAATTAGTATGCAGTGAATGCCCTGAATTTTGAAATTCTTGTGTAATAATACTTATGTATAATGTAATACTAGATTGCATTGTCATTGCAGGTAAAATCAATGAGTAGGTGAGGGAACACTTCTTAACATTATAAAGCATAGTGTAAAGTTAACATGCTTCCAGGAAGGTAACATTTGAAGAGTGACTAGGTTACGGGAATGTTGTGTTTGCTTTGGATTACATTCTACCTTACTTCTTATTTGGTAAATAATCCTTCTCCTAACAGTCATATACAAGACAATTCTTTACTATTTCTAGCTATTCTAGTGTGCTTGTCAGTTTTATTCAACACCATATTATAGATAAAGCTCTTATCCACAAACTTTTTTTGAACTACTAATCCCAACTGTTTTAGGATTTTGCTAATAAGATTATGTTTAAGTCAGATTTCAAACATTACCATCCTTTAAAACTTAAAAGAACTACCTTGTCCATTCTTTCTAAATGCTTTTTGTGAACACAGTACAAAATTATCTTTACTAGCTATTACATGATAGTGCTTATTTGGTTTTATATTACCTTGATAATTAAATTAAATGAACTTTAGCAGTGAGTTTCTAAATTTACATAAATTCAGAGATTTTTATGGGTTGGGGACATAGCTCATTGATAGAATGTTTGCTTGGCACACACCAGGCTCTGGAAGAAACAAAACAAAACAAAACAAAACTATATTATCACTATAACTAAGAAAATGACTGCCATTTGAAATATATAATATGAATAACATTTGGGGCAATTTGTAAATATACTTTTGCCTTTCTGGTTGATGCACCATTTATTCAAATGATTACTTAAATCTCAAACCACATTGTTAAATATTGAGTTCTGGAGGTCTTTAGGGCAGTTGATAGCACATTCTGGCCTTGCTCAGTGGATTGCAAACCATCTTAGAAGTTATCAGCTTTGTCCTTTGGTTTAAGTGCAGAAGATTTTAGACCATAACTACTTCAGAGAATTTCCCTTGTATTTTTATGGTTGGCTTTATCAATATAAGTGAAAAATCTGGCTATGTCAACTTAATTGCATACAGAGATTTTTATTTTGAATCCATTAAATAATATTTCCAGCATAGCCACATGTCCACATTCTGTCTTTGAAACTGATGATTCCTTTTAATGAAAAACTAATGGTCTGATTATGAACAAATAATTGGCATTCCTGAAGTTTTGTTTGTTCATGGGCCCCTTTGAAAATCTGATTAAACCACTAGGAATTTTCACCTCTAAAGAGTATTATAAATGTCTACACTAGCTTTTGACCTGCCTATAGTCCAGGAAATTCTCTTACCTAGTCAAGACCTGTACACGAATGAATAAAAAGAGCCATAGGAATTCACTAGAAATGGTAATTTCCAGTTCAGGTTTCTTATATATTCTTTGCATTTAAATAATGTCCAAGAGTTGAAATTATGTGGAACTGATATGGTTTATTTAGTATATAGCTAAATTCTTAGCCATTGTCTGGTTCTTAATTATGAATTAAATCTAGATAAAAAATATGGTAAATGTTTAAATTTTAAAAATTTATTACAGTATAAGATGCATATCATCGATTCTCCTCAGAGTACTCCCCCTTGATTCAAAAACATTATTGTTCTTGCCACTTTGTGAAGTAGTTCTAGGAGTCCTGTTTTGTGAGTGTATCTTGTGAGTTGTACTATTATGGCTGCCTCAGTGTCTTGAATCAATTAAAAATTATCTTTCGTGGTCATTTTGACTTGGAGAGAAAGCCAGAAGTCACATAGTGCCATAGCCAGTAAATAAGGAGCACAGGACACATAATGTTATTATTTGAGAAAAATTGCTGTAAACTTTTGAATTGGCTGAGAACATTGAGGCAGCCTTGAAAATACATGACAGAAGACTTCCAGAACTGCTTCAGAAAGTGACCTGAATGATGAGAATTATGTTTGAAGCTAGGGGAAGAATTTTGAGGAGGATTAATAGCAAGGAGTTTTACTGTACTAAATTCTTCAAAATTTAAATTTAAATCTTCATGGTAATTTTTTTTATCAGACCTTATAGATAATTGCTCCTCTGTGAACATTTTTGTACAAGTTGGCAATACCAGTCATACTGTTAGCATGATAGTGCATCAGATAAGACTATAAAATGCATTATGAATTTAGAGAGAGTAAAAATAACTTTTTGTCTAGGTGATGTCTTAATCTCTTTGTAGACATAGCTATATTTTAACTTGACCATTAGAGGACAGGCATTCAGAAAGCTAATTCAAAAATCATCAATGAAGTTTTCTCAGTATTTTGATATGTTCTTAACTTCAGTTAAACCAAAACAGCTGAAACATTTTATCATGAATACTTTTTCTTGAATTTTCTGAGATACTCCCTTTTCCAGGATTCTTGTATGAAAGAATGGGAAAGCAAGGTAGATCCAGAGCCTTAGAGTTCTTTCCTTATTTTCTGCACAAGAACATACCACGTAAGCATTGCATACATTTGGAAGCAGGTTTATAGTAGGGAAGGTATATCATCAAAAGTTTTTGTATTTTACAGTAATAAATGGTAAATAAGAGAACACTTTGTAGAACTTTGGTATAGGGAATTATTCTTTTACTGATATTACCTTCTCTCCATCTTTTTCCTTGAGAGATTCTTATTGTGGTGGGTTTTTTTCTTCTTGTTCATAGTTATGTTTTGGTATCGTATCTCTGACATTGCTTACTTCTTAAATCTTTTCTAAAACCAGTTAAATACCTGAAACTGAGCCTGGTCACTGTTCTGTATTATTATTATTTTTTTTTTTTTAGGTTTTTTGAGACAGGATCTCGCTTTTGTAGTTCAGGCTGGCCCTGAGCTCAGCCTCAGACTCACATCACAGCAGTCCTCCTGCCTCTGCCTCCCAAGTGCTGGGATTACAGGCGTGAGCCACCACGCCCGGCACTGTGGTATATGGTAATGACTGCTGCTGGGGTGAGTCTCCACACCCAGTATTGTTATGTGGTTACCGGGAATTGAACCTGGGTCCTTGCGCTTGCAAGACAGGTGCCGGAACCATTGAGCTATATCCCCGGCCCACTGTTCTGTATTCTTAACAGCTATCTATCATTCAGTATTTTTAAAAATGAGAAAAACAGAAACACAACATT
The DNA here is from genome assembly GCA_004026965.1 of Petromus typicus. Classification (NCBI taxonomy): domain Eukaryota; kingdom Metazoa; phylum Chordata; class Mammalia; order Rodentia; family Petromuridae; genus Petromus; species Petromus typicus. The sequence goes on from PVIR01007962.1 coordinate 20,419, forward strand.
GCATCTTCTGAATTCAGTGAGAAAAATCATATGTGCACTTCATAATTGATTATAGTAAAGTATAAATAGTGCATCAAAATAATATTGTTGTAGTATAGAATAAAAAAGCATTGTGAACACATTTGCTTAACAGTGTTTCTTCCTTTACTGTGTGTATCAAAACATTATTCCTGTGGGCCATCTGCTAGAACAGGGAAATTGTTTTGCTCTATAGAACTGAATGCTTAATTTCCATTTTGTAGTTTGCATACATTGCAAAGCTCTTGATACTATGGTTTTCTTCTAAGGTGTAATTGAAAACCGAATCGAATATACATTTTGTGACTTATTTGTAGAATGAAAGGACAGTGCATTAGTTCAGTGTTTCAAAACATTCAAGTTTGTACCAGGAGAACAAATCCAATTTGATGTTCTGACCTTCTCTGGTCCCAGCCTTGCTTTTTCCCGTGTCATCTAGCTACCCAGGGGTGTTTCCTGTTTTCTTTAATTGTCTCACCAGGCTGTAACCATAGGATCTTAAGATCAGATGCCCCATTCTACTTGTCATTGAATATTTGCTGTCACTTCTGTTAGCACAGTGTCATGTTGACAAATGGACACTACTAAGTGAATTTTACTCTGTGCATACACTTTGATTTGCTTAAGTCTAAATCCCTCAAGGTCCCCCACCAGGTGCAGTGTGGAACATGTTGTCTCTTTAAGACCTTCAGTGGACTCTCCAGTTTTCTCGGAACTTAAAGCTTCTTAGGTAAAATTTTGTGTGCACCTACCATACTGTGTATGATATCATCACTCAGATATAGGCCCTATCCCATTTTTCTTTTTGGCATGGAGCATAGGTTTTTGTGCCAGTTAATCTTGGCTTTGAGTGTTAGCTGCATCGTGTGTGTTCTTGGACTGGTCTTCATCTGTTCAAGGAAGATTGTGTTATCTGTTCCTTGGTTGGTTCCAAGATCAAATGAGATAATGTGATAAAGAGCACTTGACATTCAATAAGATCAGATCTTAATGATTCAAAATTTCATTTGTAAATCTTGTAAAAATTAAAATAGATTATAATGCCGGGTATTTGTGTTATTGATTTAATTCTTGGCCCTTATCTTCAGTATACATATCAATCCCTAGATTATTATACAGTGAGTATAATACACTATGACTTATTCTGAACAGGTTCCCCAAAATATAAATTTTAATCTTGTTCTTCCATTGGACATGATGTGAGCCAGAAGAATTTGAAATATTTTAGGAAAACCATAAGTTACTTAAAAATGCAAACTAGACTTACATTATTTGAACTCATTTAAATTCTGAATCTTTACTGAATTGAATCATGTTATGAAAATAGAGATGTATTTAACTCTTTTACTGTGGACTATTCTCACTTTGAGAAATGTTTCAAATATATAAGCATACATTTAGAATGTGAAGGAACCTGGAGATCAAACTCCTTATTTTTTATTCAGAATTTATAAGATATAATGATAGATAAAGTGTGTAAAAGTAAAGCCTGTTATATGTTAAAAAATTGTCAATTTTTATAATTGACAAAATCTCTTCATAGTACATTAGTGGCTAATGAATGTTAGAAGGAAAGGAAAACCTTGTTCTTGGCATCCCTGGATGACATTGACAATTTGTGTCTTTTAAAAAGAGAGGCAAAAACAAAGAGCAGTACTACAAAGACAAATGTGTAGCACTGGTTGTCTTTGTGTTGGATAGGAAAGTACCTCAGGGCACTGACCACCTGGATTCTCTTTCTTCTGATTTTCTTAATGAAGGTTTCCTTACATACCCCACACCCAGAGATGACTACAGTATGACTTGATGTTCTTCCCTCTGAGGAAATGTGCAGATGTGACTTTGTATTCCTGGTAAACACTCCCCATTTCACTGCGATGTCTTGTCATTCTTAGATGCGCAGGCAAGAAGGGTGAATGTGACTCCATTATCCCTAGAGCTCAGGGGCAGTTAGCTCAGGCTGGAGTCTCAGTAAATATTAGGAAACTTTCTGCAATAAAGGGGGACTACCTATTTCCCCAGTTTGGTAAGACTGAGTACATTATCTTTATCTTTTTAGCACTCAGGGATCTTTTAGTAATGAAATCAGCTTATCTCTTTTTAATCCAGCATTTTCTTTGCTTATTTGATCTTTTTCTTTAATGTTTTTTAATCTTAGTGTCATATGTAACAGTGTCTTAAGGGATATAAAATGTTCTGCAGCACTGAGTTTGAGGACCTGTACAGCGATGGAGTAGGAGTGTTAGGAAATCAGGAGTAGAGAAGTCTACATGCTAGTGAACCATGTTAAAGTGAGTCCTGAATGACAAGTATAGCCAGGAAGAAAAGAGGAGTTCAGGGCTGGGTTAGAAAGAATAGGTCTTGCAAAAGAATAAATGCTGGCACACGATGTTTATGGTGTGGTGAAGGAAATTCCAGGTAGCTAAACAAGAATGGGGCTGTCAGCAAACTAGGATCTGTCAGAGAAAGGTCCAGGGCCATTAAAATGTGTAAAAGACCTTAATAACATGATAATGTGACAATAAAAGAGGTAATGATCTGTTTCACAGTAAAATAGTTGGGCATTGCAGTTCAGACCAATTTTCCATAGGGAAAAATGACTCTAGATTTGTCTAGAATTAGCAAGAAAAAAATAAATTGTTATGGCTGAATTCATCTTCCGTGTGCTGTGATTGAGTTCTTAAAGTTTTGAAATCATCCTTTTAAAGAATTTTGAGTCATCTGTGAACATTTTAATATACTGCACTAGGAATAATAAGCCAGTTTTTCTTGTAAAAACTTTTAAGTGAACTAATTTCTGTTTTGGAATTAATCTTGTAGGAGAATCATCACATGTAAAGACAAAAACCATATTTTTTTGTATTTAAATTTCAAGCATTACTAAGTCTGTCCTTACTATTATTGATGTTCATTATAAAATATTGGAAAGAATAAAAAAAAGAAAGCAAGCATGCTTATGTCATATAGAGACAGATGTACATGCTGGTGTATTTATATTTTTTTCTATGCCCTATTATATATATCTATAGTTTTAAATATAGTGTTCGTTTATTTTTTACATTTTTTTCACATTAAAAATTCTTTGTAAATACCACATTTAAAAGACTGACATTCTTTCCAGGATATATACCATAATTCATGTACTTATAGACAATCTTCAGTTTTTCTAACTATATTTTTATATGATATACTCTTTGCTACTGCAAATAATGCTTCATATAGGCAGTCCTAAAATTGGAATTACTGAATCAGAAAAGTCAAAAAGTATGTCAGGCTCTTGAGGCATATTGACACATTATTTTCTAAAACAGTGCAGTAATTTAAATTTCCATTGGGAGTGTATTTAAGAGTCTTGAAAACAGTCATTTAAAAAAAGTCAGCAATAGTAAATAACTTTGACTTTGATAAGTTAAAATTGTTTTCTTTGTGGCATTAATGGTAAGCTATAGTTCAGAAAAAATCTTTCAATTTGATACGTTGTATAAAGTTTAAAAAGTTTCCTTTTACATGAATTCTGTTTTTTGAGGTATCCATCACGAATTGAAAAAATCGACTATGAAGAGGGGAAGATGTTAGTTCATTTTGAACGCTGGAGTCATCGTTATGATGAGTGGATTTACTGGGATAGCAATAGATTGCGACCTCTTGAGAGACCTGCACTAAGAAAAGAAGGGCTAAAAGAAGAGGAAGATTTCTTTGTAAGTAGCAAGCATTTTCCATTGGCTAATTTTGTTAGATACGTAATGACATTTTAAGAAGATTCTGTTAAGTTTTACAAAAGCCTGTTTTTGTTAAGGAAATACTTGTTATACGTGGAATTGATATTAAAAGTTGTTTAAAATAGGATTTTAAAGCTGGAGAAGAAGTTCTGGCTCGTTGGACAGACTGTCGCTATTACCCTGCCAAGATTGAAGCAATTAACAAGGAAGGTATGTATTTGAAGTGAACTGAGTCTTAAAATGGAATTGATAGTAAAATTTCACTGTTTAGTTTTAATTTATGAAATTGTTACATATAGTCTTCTACTTCTCTGTTTTATGTTTTACTAATGGAATTTGCTGCCAGTATTTTGAAATCATTTAATTTATATCATATAAAATAAGATGGTACATAAATTACTTCCTCAATAAAAATTCAAATTAATAGAGGTAAATAGCTAAAATTTTTCAGCTTACACAGCTATATCATATGCATTTATCTACAGCTTGACTTCTAGTTTGTAGCTATATTGAATTTACGATCATCTCAACCAGAGAGAGTAAGGAAAAATTAAAGCTAAAGGGATTTCAAATCAGTTTAACTCTTGAGTAAGTCACATATTTCATTTTCTCTGGACAGAGTAGGCTACTTTAAGAGTTTATGAATTTTCTTTATTGTGCCTTAATTCTCTCTCCTCCTCCTATTATATCTATAGATTACTGAGTTGATTGTCCTAATAGCCTCTGGGTGGACATTTGTTAGAATATTCAGAATATTTGAAGTGATCAAAAATGTGGAAAGTCATACAGAAATCAGCTATATACAGTGTGCCATACCTGGAGTTCCAGGTTCATGGAAGACTAAGGCAGCAGGATCACTTCAGCTCTGAAGTTTAGGACTGATGGGGACAGCATAATGAGACTACAATTCAAAATAAGAGGAAAAGAACCCAAAACTTCTGCTCTGCGGGTATAGTTTAGTGTACAACACCTGTCTGTCACACACCAGGTCTTAGGCTTAATCCTTAGCATAAGAAAAAAGAGGCCACACAAAAATCTGTTACCTTAGTGTAGATCCTAAGGGAAGATCAGAAATCTTTTGGACAGATAATGAATTTAGAAAGTAGAACTTTTTAGATTGATAAATATGGACAGGCATGAGAATTAATACTTAAATCATTATAAAAACATGTAAGTGCCTTAAAATGTCTCATATGTAATATTTAAAACAGTTATGAAATACATAAGATATATTTTTCAAGTCAGTTACATGTGAGTTTTGTATAAAAATTATTTCTTTTTTTTTAATTGAAATCCTTATTGGTACATTACGTATACACATCATGATTGCACTCTACAATGGGGAATGGTACCAGTATAAGACACAACTTAATTCTCATTTTTTCCCATAGCCCTACCCACCCTACCACTGCCCATATACATAAAATTTGTTTCCTTTCTTTTTTGTTATAATCTCATTATTTTCCCCCTTCACCCTATTTCACTTTGAGTATTTTCTATTTCACAATATAACATACAATTATAGAACTCATTTACATCTTTATTTTCTCATACCAGAGAAGATGCAATATTTACCTATTTGTGACCTATTTATTGCACTTAGGAGGATATCCTCAAGTTATTTCTTAAACTTGACCAGCTAGTCATTATTTTTTCTATAGAAACTGAATGACAGCTTCTTGCCAAGAAGGACATTTGATCTGTGTAAGGGGACACTTCCTTTAAGCTGAGTCTTGAAAGACATGTAATTAGCTGAATAGGAGATGGAAAAGCTCTTGGCAGAAAGTGTACTGCATAGAAAAGAAGCAAAAAAGGCATCCTAACTTAATGAAATGCCTGTTGTTTGGGATGAGGAATTTCTTTATAGGAATGGAAGAGTGGGGAAAGGAGGCAAGAATCAATATGTGAGGTATCACATAATCTTGCTAAAGAATTTGAATATTATTTGGAAAGAATTGGAGCTATTGAGTAAAGTTTAGGATTTAAACTAATAACAAACACAAGAAAACAGAAGAAAAGGTAGGAGAGGAAGACATCTAAAAATATTAAGTATCGTATGTCAAACGACAGAGTACTATAATTTGAAATCATTTTACAACTTTACAGAAACCTTACTCCCTTTCATTGTTTTTTGTAAATTAAACTATGGGCATGGGTGTGGTTCGTTACCATTTATCCTGTTGCAGAAAGAATGGAGAGGTTCTCAGCTATTATCTGTGCAGTTTCTTTCTTTGCATTGGGTCCTGAATCTCCCCATGTACTGACACTTCTATAAAGCCATGTCTTGTCCAGCCAAAGCCTACCACAGAGTGGGCAAGAATAGTCTGTAGAAAGGAAGGAAGACATAATTCATCTGTTCTGTTTGGTAATAGGATCTACCTAAAACAAAACAAAATAAAATTAGTGTTCTCTGAAGAGCAGTTCTTTTTGTTGTGGAAAGCTTGGAGACTTTTCCTTTCATACTTCACATTCCCCAAGTGAATACACATGTGATTGTGTGGATACATACATGTGTGCATATGTCTTCCACTCAGAATGCCCTTGACAGGACACCCTGTCCCATTTATCCACAGACATTTACTTTAGAAAAGTCAGGCTACTTTGTAATAATGGTCTGTGACTACTTCCATTTCAGGAGGAGTTTCATTGAACCCTTAGCTAAATATTCCCAGTCAGTATATATTTTTTAAAAAATCTCTATTAAGGCTAGGGATTTAGCTCAGTGGTTCTGGCACCTGTCTTGTAAGCTCAAGGGGCCGGTTCAATCCCCCGGTAACCACATACAATACTGGATGTGGAGACTCAAGCGCAGCAGCAACCAGTACAATATACCACAGTGCCAGGCGTGGTGGCTCACGCCTGTAATCCCAGCACTCGGGAGGCAGAGGCAGGAGGATTGCTGTGATGTGAGTTTGAGGCTGAGCTCAGGGCCAGCCTGAACTACAAAGCGAGACCCTGTTTCAAAAAAAAAAAAAAAAAAAAAAAAATCTGATAGATGCACTGTGTAAAATTTGATTTCTGTATGTCCTTCATGGTGGATAAGACTGCCTTTTCACACACCCCCAAGAGAAAATGGCAGGGCAAAACAAAAGATGTGAACATTTTTATATTTTTAATACAGCCTGTCGACATGAAAAGCAGGGGCCACTCAGTGTGGAGTATAGTGAACAGAGAAGTTTGCATATTATGGATGTCCCTTGAAGAGTGAGCAGGGCTGAGACAGGCTTCAGGGAAGGATGAAGGCAACACACAAAAGAGGGCATACTGTGAACAGAGGTGGGAGGAATGAATGCCGGGAGGACTAGCCAGCGTCCTGGGCTCCTCTGAAGTGCTATAATGAGGAAGAGGAGAGACACTTGCTGGCATGAGGGGAGTGAAGGTGTGGGGACAGTTTGGCATTCTGTCAAAACATCTCTGTTGTCTTTACATCTTCTCGTTCACCTGATTACATTATGGTCACTATAGACAGCTGGGAAGTGAAATGTTGGTAATCATATTACAAAATAAGACAGATCTTTGCACAAAGAGACCATTGGCTTTGGTGTCCATTCCAAAACCATTGTTCTTAGTTATCATATTTCTTTTTTATAAGTCTTTTGTATAAGCCAGCTATCTGGTTACTTAAGGTGGCACACTGCTTTCATTTGAGAAACAATACAAAGCATTCATCGAGGTCATGGTAGAAAAATATTTGAATTAGTAGTCCTGACTTATTTGACTTGAAATCAGAGGGTCTGTAACAAAAAGTGAGTATATTTCAGAATCTCTGTGTAAGTGATATGCAAGCAGGGACTTGAGCTTTGAAAGTGGGATGAGTTAATAGGAAAGCCCTGGACGGGCCCTAGATGGTCTCAGTGCCAGCATAGAGAGGTCCGCTGTGGCGCTACTGCTGCTTAGCTGAGGGTCACACAGAGCAGTAGTATGTGGCCTTCCTGGAATTCAGTGTTCTGATTGACACACAAAGACATTTTTATCCAGATAATTTTAAATGATTTTCTGGTTTAAAAGTGTTAGAATCTAGAAGATTTATATACCAGTTTAATACTGTTACCAGGAGAATAGTCTTTTCCTGGGAAATGATGTTTTTCATGTGTCAGGTCTTTCTGTCTGTTACTTGTTTAGAAAGAAATTTTCCAAGAGAAAAATGATCATTCCTACAGAAATATTGTTTTTGTAAATACTGATTTTAATTTTTTAAGATATAAGTAAATGTATTTAAATTATTACAGAATTTTAAGATTCCTCAATAAATATCAGAATTGCAATTATAAAACTAAATTTATGCGCTTCTAAGGGAAATTGTTTAAGTTATTTTTAATAAGAAAAAAGAAACTTAATGAACTTGAAGTGTTTACGGAGCGTGCTTTTGCAGTGTTGTAATCAGAATATTTGTTTATATTAAATCACTGCTTAAAGTGTTGCTATAAGATTACGTGATACTATCTAATGTTTGTAACTTACTGCTGTTCCAGGGACATTTACAGTTCAGTTTTATGATGGAGTTATTCGTTGTTTAAAAAGAATGCACATTAAAGCCATGCCTGAGGATGCTAAGGGGCAGGTAAGAGTGTTAGTATTCCAAGCTGCCTAAAGGGATGTCTGCTTGAATGGTAACTGATCACAACATATAAACATACTTTACAAGTGAAATAATTGTAGGGTTATGTGCTGATAGCCCCAAATAGCAGCAACGAGAGAAGCTTAGAATGTAAAATAAGTTATACACTTGATTTTTGCTTCTTTGGTTTTAGACCTGCTAAAGTTATAGGTCACTAGTTTCTGTTCCAGGTGAAATCCCAGCATCCACTAAGCTGGTGTTGTCCTATCGACCCAGCTGGATCGTGTAACCAGCCTATGGGAAGTGAGGTAAGTGCCTTTTTAAAACCTTTGTTTTATCTAGTATATAGTATCATTTAGAAAGTTAATTTTTAATATTAAATGTTACATTGACTTTCTTATCTTTTTCTTTCCTTCTGCAAATCATAGTCACTCATCTTCCTTTAAAAGGCGCTTACCTGACACTCTGTAGGCGGTTTCAGGTGGGGCTGTCTGAGTCATGTGAGGCAAGCAGTGTATCACATGCTTTTTCACTGCTCAGAACAAGAATGAATGGTGAGCATGCGAAGGAAAATCTGGGCTGGAGTTAAAACCATGATTCCATTTGTTGATTATGTTTCCAGAAATATCCAAAAGAAAAGGTGCCATTAGAAACTTATAAAAGTATTTTATGTTCTGCTGTTATTTGGGATTTTCAGCACCTGGACCTACAATTAATTTTAAGAACTTGAAAGTCATCTGTAAAATTGTCTAATGTGGAAATATGTTGGATATTTATTCCATACCTTCTGACAGAAATGTCATCCTGAAGTGTGTTTTTATTGTCTGGTCAGTTTCAATTAAGTTATAACGGTCTAGAATATGTATACTACCACATCTAAAACACTGTTTCTGAAGAAATCTTCTGACAAGTGTTGTTTTAAATCACCTTGCTTTTAAAAATTTACCCATGATCAGCTTTAGAATTATCTATTTCTTAATACTTAAATACAATTTAGAATGAAAATGTTTTTAACTGGAAATTGCTTTGTGTCTCTCTTGCATATCTAAATAAATAAAATATTCATTCAAGCATTCATTGTTACGATTTTTTGGTCACTACACAGAAAAATGAGGAGCTTGGTTTGATACTTGGCTGTTTACACAAACGTCTTGTTAATTTTTCAAGGGCTTTTGAAACTTAGTGTTTCACTCTTACTGTTCAGATGTCAAGAAACAGCACTAATATTATTGCCTTAAAACTTTCTTTTTCATAAAGTGGGCACTGACCCAGTTTGGTTTGTGATAAAATCACAGGCTGTAGGTATTAAATTTATTAGCTGTCTCTATGTACAAGTATTTTTGTCAAACCATGATATATGTTAACATTAAAATCAATGCAAAATGTAATATCAGTAAATTTATGTTTTCATTTTTTTCTTCATAATGCTTAATTATGAAGATTAAAAATATTTATAGATTTTTTTTTTTTACAACATGCTCCCATTTTTTTCTTACTAAATGTTTTATTAATTTTCATCTAGGATCTATTCTAAACAAGGTGTTTGGGCAGGGCTGAAGCAACCCCAAATCTTGGTAGATTTTGACTATTTTGATAATCCTTTTATAAAGACCTAAGATAAAATTTCTTTGTTAAAATAGCAAAAAAAACTAATGCACCAAATAAATGTACTGTGGAAAAACTCTTTTATAAACTTTCTATAGGATCTGTATAAATTGAAACAGCACTAACAATACTACTAGAAGAGCAGAATTCTTAAGTCTAAATAAAAATCTTAATGCTATTATTTGTGGCTTTGAGTCAGTTGCTGTATACTAGTTGACTTCTCTTTGCCTTCAGGTTTTAACTTGATTACTGAGTTTAAAATGCCGTATAAGATTAGGTGTAAGTTGTGGTCCTTCTTGTTTGGTAGCTATTGGTGTTTTTCTACTGGGAGAGAAGGCGTGGTAGACACATTCACTGTCCAACATAGGATCTTCCTTTCCCTACCTACCTTCAATTTTTCTTTTATATAATATTGAGTGGAGTGGTAGCGTTGATTCATAAATACCTAGGAAACTGACACATTTTATGTGGTGCAGATTGATTCCTTCAACTAATGAGTTACCATCTTATGCAGCATTGTTGGGTTGGCTCAGAAGACTGTACTAGTCACAGAGCATTTTTTACAGCTTGCTCTCATTTTTTCCCTAGCAAATGTTTTATTAAAGTAGTGCTTTTTTATTGGATTTTCATTGCATACCTTCTCACAGAGGTGTGGTTGATATTTCTCTTTCACAGTTGAAGAATTCAGAACTTTAGAGAACTGAATGACTGACTTAAGATGCCACTCTACCATCATGTGCTAAGTGTCTCCTTGAATCTAGGTCTTCCCATTCCAAACAGAGAGAAAGAGAGAGGGAGAGAGAGAGAGAGAGAGTATGTGTGTGTGTGTGTGTGTGTGTGTGTGTGTGTGTGTGTGTGTGTTTTCCTATACACTGTTATCTACAGTGAACTTGGAAGTGTGTCATTGTTCTAACTCGTGGAAAGGGTATGTGCTTACTTTATTTGACAGTCTTCCTACATGACAGAGCTCATGTCATAGTGTGTACCTGATATCATCATAACTATTCAGGGCAATGAGGTAGGAGAATTTCAAGTTCCAGGCCAGCTTGGGAAGACAGTGAGACCCTCTCTTAAAAACAAATAAAAATACAAAAGCAGAATAATGGGAAGACTTCTTTAATCACATGGCTATAATGATTCCTGTGATTAACAAATCATATAATGAACCTTTTTTAATCTTTAAATTTTGAAAGTTACAGTACAGTTTTTGTTCTAGTTGTCTCTTTATTGAAGGTAAAAAGTAGCTTGGAAATAAAATTACTTCTGACATTTGCCAGCTCTACGTTAAGCACTGAAAATTTTCCTGCAGTGGAGAATCTAGAAATAAGTATTTGATTATCAGTGAGTTAGTGAACACTTCCTCTCTGCTATATGAAACGTTACTTTGCTTGTGTGGTCTACTGACTCCATTTGTTCTTCCTACTTTATTGATTGATCTTCTAGTTTTTTTCTTCATGGGACTTGCTTTCCTTACATTTGAAAGTTAGTCTCAAAACTCAGTTTAGCTATAATCTGTTTCACTTGTCCTGTCCTTGAGCTTTCGTCCCCCTTCCTTTTCCTGTATGCTTTGACTTCCCTGCCTTTTTAAGATTTTTCCTGCTGCATAGAATCTCTTTTCTTTTGTCTCATAGTATTTTGTGTATTCTTTATTGTGTCTTCTGCCATTAACTCCATTACCCAATAGTTAATTTTAGTTTCCTGTGAGTCTTGATAGGGCAAGACCAGTCCTTTTATCATCTGTCATATCTTGAATATATAGCATGGTTCCTGACTTTCGTTACAGTGTATTCAGTAGAAAATTGTTGAAAGGACATGTTAGGTGCAATTGCATGATGCTTTCAGTTTATTTTAGTGATTGGGGCGGAGGGGAACGGGGATATTTTGTTTTTATAATGGATTATTTATCTTCTCTTACATGTTTTCAATGGTGATGAGCCATCAGTCTTTTGCTTTTTACTTAATTTTGTTTACCTGCAGTGATTATATATCAGATAAATACAAATCATCTGATGTTGTGAAATTATTTGGAGTTCTTAGGTTAGGAGTTTAATATATTTCATATTTTGGATGAATCTAGCCTCTGACAGAGCTTAGTGGTCTTAGTGGAAAATTAACTCAATATAGATACCACAAATTTTTATTTTAAAAAATTCCTTTTTCATTGTGAAAATTAAAATATTAACCCACTTTTTACATCTTTCTGTATATTTTCCAGTAAATTTTTTGTTAAAATGAAATATTTAGCAACAAATAAAAACTTAAAAGAAAAAAATAAATATTTGCATCTTAGAAAAATGATCTCTAACATACGTACACAATGTAGTGCAATAGTGGAAAAGATTAATCTGCAGACCAACAGTGTGTACTTGAACTTGGTCAAGTCGTGTTGGTCTTTTTTTTCCTTCAATAATATAAAGCTATTGTGATAAATTGATTCTAAACTTTAAAAGCTTTAGGAACTCTAATCATGAAATTAATGATTTGAATGTAATATTCTTCATATAATAAGGAATAATGTGCCAGTGGGAATATATTTCCTTAATTTTCACAGGGTTGCAGTGTAAGCATTTTTCTCTTATGGTCCATTTTATTGTGAGATTGTTGCATTTAAGTCTTAAAATATTAAAGTATCATGGTCATCATGGATTTTCTATTATTTTTTATTTCGTTCTTGTGATAAGATATCAAAGGAATACATGCTTTTGAATAATTTCCTTTTTATGGAATCCAGTTAACCTATTAGAGTATTATATTTGATAATCCATCTATTATCTGCCTTGTAAACATCATTAACTTGACTTCCAAAAGTGGTTATGTGTTTAGTCAAATGCTCTACCACTGAGCTACACCCCTACAAGTAGTTAAATGTGAACATAGCTTTGGAAATGTGATTACGTTTTTATTCTAGTATAACTACATTATGATAAATTTTTAATACATTACTTCTTTTTGTTTTTCCTTTGGAGGATTGGATAGCTTTAGTCAAAGCAGCTGCTGCAGCCGCAGCTAAGAACAAAACAGGGAGTAAACCTCGAACCAGTGCTAACAGCAATAAAGATAAAGAAAAAGAGGAGAGAAAATGGTTTAAAGTACCTTCAAAGAAGGAAGAAACTTCAACTTGTATAGCCACACCAGAAGTTGAAAAGAGGGAAGATCTGCCTACATCTAGTGAAACATTTGGTATAAAATATTCTTATTTTCCTTCATTTTGATACTGGTAAATTTATGTAGTGAATAACCTAATAAATCCTTTGGCTATCTATAATAGCAAACTTATGAATTTATTAGGCATTTGACCTAAGCATAATACATGGCTAACTGTATTATATCTGACAAGTAGATTTAAAGATTAACTATATCATTACTCAGTGTTAGATGCTGTCAGTATTCTTGCACAGAAACGAGTTGTAGGACCAGGGATTTAGCTCAGTGGTTCGGCATCTGCCTGGCAAGTGCAAGGTCCCAAGTTCGATCCCTGGTACCAAATATCACAATCCCAGGCATGGTGGTTCACACCTGTAATCCCAGCATTCAGGAAGCAGAGGCAGGAGGATTGCTGTGAGTTCAAGGCTAGCCTGGGGTATGTAGTGAGTTCAGTGACAGCCTAAACTACAAAGTGAGACCCTATCTCAAAAAAAAAAAAAAAAAAAGAAAGAAATAGAAGTTTTAATTTTGATTTGTAAATTCTTGGTAGTGGGTTTTTGATGAGCTTTTTTGTTTTATTTTTATTTTTTCTTTAACCTTTTAGTGTTTTATGAAAAAAGCACTAAATTATTCTTTTATTACTTTTCTTTCTTAAAGAATAACTGCTTAATTTTGAGTGTAGTAATGTATTTGTAAGTATTTGCAAGTCTGATGTGAGATTGAGAGTTCAGGGCCAGCCTAGGATCCATAATGTGATCCAGTCTCAGAAATCGTTTTTTAAATTAAAAAAAAAATTAGCTTTGTTTCTGATATATCAGTCTGGAGGGATTTGTGTTATTTAAGTTCCAATCAAGTGAAAAAAATTAATGTACAAAGCATTCTTTATTGTTTTACCAATTTTGAAAAATCATGTTTTAATTTTGGATGCTAGATAAAGTCTCATATATCTGTTCTGTTAAAAGTAGGACTTCATGTAGAGAACGTTCCAAAGATGGTCTTTCCACAGCCAGAGAGCACATTATCAAACAAGAGGAAAAATAATCAAGGCAACTCATTTCAGGCAAAGAGAGCTCGACTTAACAAGATTACTGGTAAACCACAATGATTCTTTTTTGGGGGAGTAGAGGGTTTCATTCATTTTAGAGTAGTATGTTTTTAATAAAGTAAAATGTACCATTTGGTTCAGTGTAATGAACTGAAAGTTACTTTTTGGTTTTTCGTAGTAGATGTTTTTCAACACTGTCAGCCTTGTCTGTTTTACAATGTGAAAGAGCACAAATTTTTCCACCTACCTCACAGGGATGTTGTGAGGACATTGATAAGCTCAAACATTGCAAAACTGCATACTTTCTGTATCTCTTTGTTAGTAAGAATAGTTTCTGTATGAAACTGTTTTGTCAACCTGTGGAGACATAATATCCAAGGTTCTAAATATTTTATGTCACCATTCCTCCACTCTATGGTACCTACTCAACGGTAGAACGATATGTGTTTGGAAACATAGAAGTCTGAGTCATATTCGTTTCCCAAGTCATCTTTTAATTCCCCTTATAATAGTACTTTTATACATTTTTAAAAGTTTATATTTCTGTCCTTATCTTCTGACTGAGCCCCTGAATCTGGCCTTGTCTTCATGTACTTTCTTGTGACATAGAATGTAGTAGTGCTAGATGGTGGGGGACACTGACAGACCCACCCTACTTAATGTCCACAGAAGAGGATCTGCAGTGTTGGAGTCAGGGCTTTTCAGGGCCCTGAATTTCCAAGGCATGTTCAGTCTCATTTAAAGAAATTTATCTGTTTTGTTTTTGAGATAGTTTTACCTGAAAATAAATGAATCTGTCATTGGATAAATTTAAGAAATGGTTTTAAAGAAATTGTGAACATATTTCTTTTAGTATATTTTAAGGAGGAGTTAAAGTGTCTTAATGATTCACTCACACATTCTTTTCTAAGGACAATATGGTTTTTACCACCTGAGGCCTAATAAAGCTATGTAAACCTTTGTGGCATTCATTTAAAAACTTTTGAAGAAACTTGGTTTTATTCCAAATATTGAAATAAAGATAAATTACATGTTTCCATAATTTCTAAAGAGAAGAAGCCTACTGACATACACCTCAAGCTGAGAGTTAAGAAGCACTCTTGTATTACATTGTCCATTTAAGTGATTATAATTGTTTTCAGCAAATGAAAATATTCAGTGTGTTTCCATTTGTTCATATTATTTTCATGCTTTTTTCTGATAAAGGAATTATTTTCCCCCAGAATACAAACTATTCCAAATCATTTTACCCATTAGACTTTTTCTTTAGAAAGTATTGGTCTTGGAAAGAATCAACATGTTCTTTAAGGAATTTGTTTTGATGGCACCTTGAGACTTCAGTTTTGCCTTAAAATGTGGACCCCAGTGCTACATGCAGGACAAAAATGGAATAGTACTCCTGACTCTGGATGCAAAGATTGAAGCAGCATTGTTGGAGGAGTCAAGATCAAGAAAGACGGAGGTGACACTGACACGATATGACTGCCAGCTTCCCAGCATCGTTTTTTTCCTTCCATCTGGATATATGCCTTGCTTTTAGTTTTAGTCAGTGCACACGTATGCCTACTCTTACATGCCTTATTGGAAGGTTCAAGTTCAGCATTTAAATTACAACACGAAAGAAAGAAGAAAAGACCTTGAGTTGTGTTGATCTGTTGTCTTTGTATGGCCTTGGAGAGATCGTAATGGGGGAAAACAGAACTATTTTGCCATGCACATCAAGTTATAGTCCTGGTTGCTTAATAACACCCTGCGCCTTCTGTGGAGGGACTTTCTCTTCACATTTCTTTAGGAATCTCAAACATGACTTTTTGGCAACACCAGCAATGCATAAGAATTTTATGAATGTTAATTCATTATGTTCTTTTCCCTTTATTTATTCAGAACGGTTAAGTGTGTGATAATCCTTTTAGAATTTACAACTGTGTCATGCAAAAAGACAATAGATACAAGATTGTCTTCGGTGGTTGAAACTCTTGCTTACCTCTGTATAATAAATCTCACTTATGGCCCATAAATATTGATGAGAACTAATATGAAGTACCTTTTAACTGTGTATTTTAAACTTGCCATGCTCTGTATGTGTGTCTTTATGTTCCACTAGTACTGAGAGGAATGGGGCTTAGGACTATGGTATCTTGCTCTGATATACCCACTACTCTTTTTTGTTTTTGCGATAGTTCCACCTGAAAATAAATGGATCTGTCCCTGGATAAATTTAATTTACATCTTCCTCATACAAATATCTTACAGGGTTTCTAGATCTGATTTTGATATAGAGTAATGTAAGTTTGGCTTTTTTGAGTTTCTAAATAGGTAGACATTGAAAATATAGCTAACTTTTAGTGCTTTATTTTTCATTATATATCTTATTGATAGTTAAATATTATGCAATTTGTATATTGATTAAAAATAGTTTTGTTGGGTTTGCAAGGTACACTGGTGACCCTAGCATCAGGTGGCTAATGCTGTCCTGGGTCATGTAATAAGTTCAAGATCAGACGAATTGAGACCCTATCTCAAAAACCAAAAAATAAAAAATCCAGGTGTGATGATTGATACCTATAATCCCAGCATTCTGGAAGACAGGGAATAAAATCACTGCAAGTTTGAGGCCAGTCTGGGCTACATAGGAAGTACTGATGCTGAAGGGCAAAGCTAGACTCAGTCTTAAAACCTGAAAAATGATATAGTTTCATGTGGAAAATCAGGAGTAGGTACCTTTGCTACAAAATTGCAAACAGATTGAACAGACTAGATTTTAAAATAGAAAGTGTTAAGGCTTAAAGAAGGGAAATAGTAGCATTGAGTGAATAATCTGTTTCTAAATATTCCTAGAAGTTTCTGGACATTCTACCTGTTCAGTTAGGCATTTTCAATTTAAAGAATTTTATAAATACAGTAATTTAAAAATTCTGGGGTTTGGATTAACCAGTAATACATTACTGAAGTAGTATCAAAGATACTTGATTTTTGATTCCAGCAACAAAAGTTGTTTTGAAATTCCTGGTTAAAACAGAACAACAGTTGAGCCCCTACTTGCTGTGTCCTTCTCAGCATTGCCTCAAGCTCCAGCCCCTGTTCTCATTATTCCTATGAACAGTGAGAAAAGGACCGTGTTTTATATTTAGGTAGAGTTTTGTGAGGTCATGATTTTGTTTGTGGAAAAGACTGATGTGTATTTGATATTCTCACCTTATGTTTAAAGACAGTAGTATCTCAGTTTAGACAGTTCATTCCACAGTTCTGGAAAAGATAACCATGTTTGTATTCAAGCAGGAAAATGGCTGTGATGCAGAATTTGAAAACAGAAGTAAAACTTTGCCAGATGCTTCTGTTTGGGAACCAAATTGTTAGCCAACAAAAGCATTTGTGAACTAAAGCACCAATGTGATTTTTTAAAGCTGTGTAATATATTCTAGGATACTTTTCTGGCGGAGGGCTTACTTGTAATATATTAAGTATTTCCAAATAATTAAAATGACTTTAGTTTTTGTTTCAATTTCATTTCAATTACATCTCATTTTGTATGGACTACATGTTTCTTCCTAAAATGTTAGCAGATTTAGGTAACAGATTTCAGACCCCTTTTGAGGTGGTAGTGGAATCCTGTCTTTAGGTACCTGTTCATTGTCTGTGTCCCTTTGTTATTTTGAATTAATAACTTCAGAGTCAGCATGCATGTTAAAGTATACTAAACTTTATTGATCATATTTGAGGCTTTGAGTTCCCTAATGGCCAAATATTGTAGTTTTAAGTAATTTTTCTTAAATGTTTCATTATTTTCTTTGAGCACAACACAAGGCTTTATATTTTTCTTCCCAAGACATTAAGTAGGAATGTTTTTCATTAATTGATTCTATCTTAATGTAAATTCACAAGTTTTAACTGAATTGTTTGCTTTAATACTTGTGATATTTTCCATTTTGTATTGTCATCTATACTATTTATTGCTGAGCATTAAAAATTTCTATATCCTTTATGGAAGGAAACAAAATAGGAGATATAATTTATTGAAGAGCAAATACCTATCTTGTTTGACTAGGCTTTAGAACCACTACTCACTTCCTTACAAAAGAACTTGGTTCTCTTAATTTTTTCCTTATTTCAGTCATTCATACATTTTTCAAGAATAATAGATGTAGAAGAAAAACCTAGTTATGTGGTTTTAAATGTAAAACCTTTTTTGTTGTATAAAATTGTTGAATTTGTTATTTAACATTTTAAAAGTTTCTTATATACCTTTTTCCCATTTAAATTACACTATTTGTAGTATGAGACAGGAAGAAGCATATAAATTTGTTTTTTCAAGCTGGGCCAAGTATGTTGTTAATAGCAGTCACTGATGTGTCAGAGTTGTTGGCTTACTGGCCATATTTTAATTTGAGTTCTAGATATTCAACTATCCATTAAAGGAGTGGTGCTTTTGCTTAATTAAACATTTGGCTCTAGTACTACATTACATATGGTTTTAACATGTGAATTCCCAGAGTCAAGACATGATGCCCATAGATAACCCTACAGTGTAGTGGTCTGTTTCTCTCCTGTGAAAAATGTAGACTACTTCTCTAATAAGCATGGGATAATTGATGTGATAAGTTTCCTATTGCCAGTTGTTATTGTGCTTCTTCTGTTCTTCCTTTGAAGCAAAGGTTTTATGTGACAAATGACTTCTGGTGGTCTTTTGTCTGCAAGGTAACCATAAACTAAGACAAATACATGTCCTTATGTGGTGCTTATTCACCCAGCTTCATTAAAGGAAGGACAGACTGGGCAAGGAATTTTAACTAAGTAAATACTTGCAAATTATTTTTAAAACAGCTTTTTATTTGTGTGAAATTATATATATGCCAAATAAAATACTGTTTTCTAAAATTGAGAATTAGTGATATGTGTTGGATAAAACCAGAGCTTCCAATTTTTTTCATCATGTGTAGATTGAAGCTATAAGTTAAGATGTGCTAGAAAAGACCCTAGCTTTTTTCCTGTTAACATAAAATGAGTCCACTAATGTTTTGGGAACTTTCTTTGGTGAGAAGATATAACTGAAAATGGAAATAAATACCCAAAGCTGAGGTTAAGAGATTTAAATAAAATTAAAAGTTAAGAGCATTTCTTGGCTGGTGAAACATTTTTGACTACAGTACATTTTATGAGAATCAGCAATCTTGCAATAAATCTAGACTTCTGAATCACAGTTTTTTTCAATTTTTACAATGCACATGTACGTGTGCACAAGAATCTTAAAAGTAATATTTTAAAACCCCAGGTTACTATCTGAACCTTCAGAAATTCTGCTTGAGGGCCTTGACTTACTAAAGATGTTGGTATTTTTGAAAAATGGGTATTTGAGAATTTTTACTGTGTATTCAAAAGAGATAATGATGCTATAATTTTTGAGACGTTAATTAGGGTGGTGCCAGTATTTTTTCTAATAAGTCATTTCTGTACAATTTTTCTCAAGGTTTGTTGGCATCCAAAGCTGTTGGGGTGGATGGTGCTGAAAACAAAGAAGACTACAATGAAACAGCTCCAATGCTGGAGCAGGTATGAAATGGTAGCATTTGATTTTTTTCAAGATTCCCACTGGAATGATCGCGGAGCTGTAGTATCTACGTAATTGAAATTGCCCTTTTTATCAGATACGGGAATAGAAAGCTAATTGAGGATATATTTTTAATTCTGCCTTCTTTAAGGTATACAGAAAAACTACAGACTTGAATAGTGTTTGTTTTCAATAGACTGGCATTAAAGCCTTTGTCTCCAAAATTGGAAGGCCTGATGACAGGTATCCCAGGGTATAAACTTCCAGCTGGATCACCTTTAACTAGCTTACTAGGAGACCCTTACACAAATACTTTTAATTTGTGAGTTAAAGCAGGGTTTTTTGACATCAAATAAAGCTTCTTTTGTAAGAAGTTTCTTTTATATTGTACAATTGGTGTTGTTAGACTATGTGTTTTATGAATTGATTAATGAGCCATACATTTTTGCTAGGATGTATATTTTAATAATTACAATGAAAAAGAGTTTAACAAACTATTAAGGGTCTGTCTTTAAACCACCTAACAGGAATTAAAAAGTGAAGGTTGCAGTTGCTAGATTCTGCCTTGGCTACCTTCAGATTCTCACAGTACCTGTACATAATGAACTGTGTGCATGCTTTTACATTCTCTAAGGGCTTCTTAGGCACTGTAAGACTGTAAGAACACAGTAATAGCCATAACTGGATTTCCGTGGTTCTCCTGTTTTAAAATCTGAGCCTTAATGTAGTTTTAATATATCCTTTTTGTATTTTAATTTTCTTTATTAGTAGCCTAATAAAGAAGACTTTAAGATGAGTATCTTTTTGCTCTTCTCTACATGCATTTTAAAGATAGTCCAAATTTAATTGATATTGTATTGAGTTTTTCAGTGTAATTTTAGGCCTGATTTAATAATAGTGCATTGTTTTGGTGCCTCCTTTAATGTTGTATTAAATCAATGATCTTTTAAATTGATTAATATGTCAGTGACTCTTACCTTCTGATTTTTTGTTGTCATCAAACGGTTAAGTCCTTACCGTTTTTGTCATTATAGCAACCAAATTTTAAATGACTTTTTTACTATGTACTACTATATTCATTGTCCCAGATATAACAATATTTTGTACAATCACCATTGTTATGATATTCTCAGAATGCAATATATCAGGGACTTGGGTAATAAAATGTTTCTGGAAAATTCATTACAATGTCAATCTTTCATTATACACAATCTTGCTAGATGAATGTGGTTATGAAATTTATTATAGATGGAGGTTAGTATAGGAAGCAGTACCCATTTCAGAGAGAAGTACAGAAAGTGACAGTTTGAAATTGAGTTAAAAAAGAAGGAAAATAGAATAACTCGGCTATTTGTATATGCAAACTTAAAGCCTTTTTAAAGAGTCCTTGCCAGTTTTGTAACAGAGACCAATAATCATTAATGAAAATATTGTAAATTATGTAGATTTTAAGGAACATTATAATGTTCCCTCCATTTTTATTTGTTATTCAGGTTGACTCCAATGTGAAAATGTTTTGTAACCAAACTGTTAATTTTTATGCTACATCTTAGCCTTGCTTCAAATTTAAAAGCCGAGTTATAAAGCTCATAATTACATCTCACTTGATATCAACAATAGATCTGAAAGAAAAATATTGTCAGTAACTTTTATTGTCCTAATGATTTAAAGTAATGAGACTTATGACACAAATTGATAACAGACCTATAGCCAAAATTTACTGTGCTGATGGATTTATTTTATTTATATTTTTTAAAAGATTCAAACTATATGGTCCTGAACCTCATTTTCAGATTAATTATAGATTACTTAATTGTATTAGGGAAATGTCATGTTATATTTACTTTTGGATAAAAATTTGCATTAGATGCATAATAATTCAGTAAGTTTTTAAGTGTTTAATTTGTCCTTGTTTAGAAAGTTAAGCACCTTATCAAAATTAAGTTTAAAATTTTGTTTTATAACTTTGTAACTTAAGAGTAATGAATGCTGTAGTGATGTCTTTCACACATGTGAAGATGAACAATAAAATTGTTTATTTACAAGTAATGGCTCTAATTACTTTTCTGGCAACACCTTTTATGACAAGCTTAGTAATACTTTCTTTTTATGGAGTACTTTTTCATATCATTAGTCCCATTTATACACATATGTAACAAGTAAATTAAGAAATAAAAATGAGAACTGAACAAATGGGGCATATGACACCATGCCTTCCAGCATGCCATCTGTAGAACATTCAACAGTGCCTTGGTTTAATATCAGATATGCACCTTTTCCCCCCTCAGAATGAGGGCTTTGTTCTTTAGGTGGAACCAGATTGTTTATTTGGTCCCCAGACAATGATCTTTCATATTCCAGAGAACAGCAGACTGCAGGTTCAGTGGCCATTCTTCAAAAAAATATGTGGAAGTAAAAGGTTTTCTTGGGAGCAACCGTGTTTTCCTAGTGCTAGCATTTTGACTGACTTGTTACAGTGGCCTATCGTGGATTTTTCAAAATGTGTCTTTTGCTCTCAGATACACATAGCAGAAAGAGATGAACTGTAGTATAAAAATTCCAGCATGATAAATTGCAGACCTATCCAATGTGGCTATTTTTTATTGTCTTTGAGACATACACACCCATAATTTTACATATGTAGGAAATTTTACAGCCAAGTGAATAAAAATATTCTCTACAAAAGAACTGACAAAGTTCTAATTTTTTTTAAAAGTGTCATTTGGCAGGAAGAAGGTAAAAACTCTCATCTAAGAATGCGACGTATTTTGTTTTTAAATCCAATGTTTTTAACTTACACTTTATCTCTTTGGTTTTTTTTTTTTTTTTGTTGCTGTTGTTGCTTGTTTTGTATTGTTTTTAGTCTTTTAACTCTATTGCTGGTAGCTCTGATTTCATGATGCATTAAGCTTATGAAACTCTAGCTTTCAGCACTAAAATGAGTTAAAGATATTTTGTTAATTTGGTCATTGTTTTCCTGTTGAGATCTTTCTTTAAAGAGAAACTGTCTGCTTAATGGGAAATGTCCACAGTTAGCTTGATAAAGGAAATTATTTTATAAGAAAACATCTGAAAGTCAGAAGTTTAAATGTATTTTGCTAATGTTCAAAAACATGATAATGTTGTTTGTATAGTTAATAATTATTATTATTCCTGGGAAGTTTCATTCCAGAAGAGATATGTTTCATTTTAGTATTTTAAATATTTGTTCAGTGTATTATTTTATATTCTGAAAATATAAATAATGTAGTAAAAATATTAGACTAAAAGTTGACAGTATCCCTTTAAAGACAATTTATTCAATTTTTAGTTAATAATTTGTGGGGTTCTTTTTGGTTTTTCATTTGTAATAGAAATGTTGTATGTTGCTTAACGATGTTTTGGATACTAAAGTTGCTTAACAATCAAAATAGAATACGAGAGCAAAAATGAAGAAACCAAAATAAAAATATCAATTTTTTATTATTTATTCAGGCGATTTCACCTAAACCTCAAAGTCAGAAAAAAAATGAAGCTGACATTAGCAGTTCTGCCAACACTCAGAAACCTGCACTGTTATCCTCAACTTTGTCTTCAGGGAAGGCTCGCAGCAAGAAATGCAAACATGAATCTGGAGATTCTTCTGGGTGTATAAAACCCCCTAAATCACCACTTTCCCCAGAATTAATACAAGTCGAGGATTTGACGCTTGTATCTCAGCTTTCTTCTTCAGTGATAAATAAAACTAGTGAGCACAGATTTTTAAAAAATAGTTCCTTATCCTATAAGATACATTAAAATAATTTGATTGTAGTTATATTGTATTTTTATGAAATTGCTTTTTAAAAACTCAAATTTAAGTGGCTATGATAGGGAAGACTGGAAACTAGGGGCAAAAATCAGACATTTCTTAATTAACTTAATTGTTCTGACTGCTGCTGCTGGTTGAGAAACTTTACCGTCTAATAACACGAACTCCACGGAGGTTGGACCCTCCTCAGATAATAATCAAAGCACAATGAGAGGCCTGATTCATTACAAAAAAAGACAGACAACCCTCCAGAAAGGGTAAAACAAATGTGGAGCTCATGGTAGATATTTTAATTCAATTCCTGACAATTCCTAGACGTAGGCATAGTACCCCACTTATCCGCAGACCTCAGCAGAACATTTTATGTATTCATGGAATGTTTATAACGCAGACTTGAGAGAATGTCTCTGTTGTTACATTTTTAAACATTTAAGTGTTTCAGTACTACTACTCTTTCAAAAGTTAGCTTAGTCTTTTTAAAAAGTGTCTTTCAACATGGGTTTGGATATATATGACAAGACTTAGATTGACTCTGAATTCCTCACATTGATATTTCACGTTAGAGACTTGAAAAGCAGTTATTTAGAAAATAATGGGGTGAATTACACTTTTTCTTTTGCTCTTTGTACAACAAGCAGACTAGTAACAATCAGTGAATGACCATGACGTGTTTCCTTAAGAATTGTTCCATATTATCTTCCGGAATAAGAGTACTGGCCTTGAAGAAACTTTATCGAAAGTATTCTTTTCTCAGTTGCCATATGTACTGTGAAATTTTTTAGTTGTTGATCAGTTCTTTTTTTATTTTGTTATTTTAATAAATGGTTAGATACATGGAAACAGCAAGCCTCAGTTGTCCCCTGCATTTCATTTTGTCATTGACCGTGAAATGCTGAGTCACTAAAAATGTCACACGACAGTGGTGAACATTTTATTTTAAAATGGTTTTATAACTCATTATTATAACAGTTTCATTATTATAACAATTGGATTTTATTCTTCCATTTTTCCCCATTACTATCATATCCTTTTCATCTTTACTGTTATGAAGTTACTCTGAAATACCCAAAGCATCAGCGTCTTCAGAGCACTCTCCTTTCTTCTTTCTAAATTAACATGAACGTACTGGTTTATGTCATCTGCCTGTTCTAAACCACTAGGTCTACATGCCACATAGAAAGAAGAAATCTCAAGGTACAAAGAAAAGGTCTGCAAAAATTTATATTACCTTGTGAAAAGATGTTTAAATGACTAAGTTGTTTAAAAAATAATAATATGAAGACAAGAATAGCATCATACTCTTCAAATTTTTCATTATTTACCCATAATAAATACATGAATTTGTTTGTATTCATTTTTTTTTTAATGAATCAGGCCCAGGCATATATTATTAAAAAAATTATTTGGGAGCATGAAGATGGGATTCAGTTATTTGCATTAATTTTGCTTTGGCAAGTGAAGCACTAACTATAATTCTGTCACCTATGCCTCTTGTCCCACTTTTTTCCTAAGAGCCTACATTTGTAATGTGGCAAAAGGGGATATAGATAATTTTTTTTTTCTTTTGCTATCAAGAAACTATTTTCCCAAAGGAAAAATGGAAGTTTACACAGTGATCTGCAGTGAGAGAATTGGTTTTAGTCTGTCACTCGGGGGAACTGCTTGAAATTAATGTTTCATGTTATTTTCTTTTAGTTCTGGTAGGTGTTAGACTTTAAAATTTTTAGTTAACTCTTTTTGTAAATAGGGCACAGTTTTTGCCTTTTCAACATGCCATTCCTTGTGGATATCTTATAACAACATCGGGGGCAGAATATGAATCATTTTTTTCCATTTATCTCCTTAAATATTATATGATAATCCTGGTATGTATCTGC
This sequence comes from Petromus typicus, assembly GCA_004026965.1. NCBI lineage: Eukaryota > Metazoa > Chordata > Mammalia > Rodentia > Petromuridae > Petromus > Petromus typicus. The sequence continues at coordinate 45,720 of PVIR01007962.1, forward strand.
TTCGTGAACATTGGAGATCTTTTTCTAGGTCCTCCACAGCCTGTGAATCCCCCTAGACCTTGCAAGCATAGTGAGCGGAGAAGAAGATCTCAGCGGTTAGCCACCCTACCCATGCCTGATGATTCTGTAGAAAAGGTTTCTTCTCCCTCTCCAGCCACTGATGGAAAAATATTCTCCATCAGTTCTCAAAATCAGCAAGAGTCTTCTGTACCAGAGGGTAATGTATATTGATTTCTTATAGAACCAAACATAAAGGAAGATAAAAATCTAAGAGATTATTAGAATATTAAGAAATTTGTTTTTTCCTGTTTACATATTTTGCAATTATAAACACCTCATTTATTCTACAAATATGTAATGAGTAACTTCTTTGTGCCAGACAGTGTTTAATGTATGCACCACCATTCCACATTAACATTAACTGGGCCAGTTTATCTGTATTAATTTTATGCTTCCTTCTTTGTTTTGTGTAGTGCCTGATGTAGCGCATTTGCCACTTGAGAAGCTGGGACCCTGTCTCCCTCTTGACTTAAGTCGTGGTACAGAAATTGCAACACAACTAGCCCCAGATTCCACTTATCATAATGAATGTTCCAAGGCAGAAAAGGAAGACACACAAATGCTAACACATCCTTCCAAAGCAGTTCCCGAAGGGAGAGGTGCTCCAGCAGCGACAGGTAAGAAGGCACTTTATAAGTAGCTAGGCTTGCTGTTAACCACTATAAACATTTTGGTATTTTAACTCCGTTATTGTAGTTAATCTAGTTTCTTTTCATAAATCCTTCTAGGTAATATGTATGGAGCAGAAAGTTGCTGTCATTCTTAAAGATCTCTTATGTGATCATTTTCCTTGGATATCCAATGTTGTCATTAAACTCTTTCCTTCTTTCTGCTTTTTTTACATCCTTATTTCTCAGAAACAGAAATAGTTACAGCTAGTCAGAATTTTAAGGATTCTCCCATTTGAAGCTAGAAAATACTTAATGGGATCAATTCATAGGTGTGAAAATTGTAGAATTCCATAATTTAGAAACACTTAACTGCACACCTGTATCTTAAATATGATTGCTCCCTGTTTGGCAGAATCGCCTAGATTAAATGTGATTTGTTGTAAAGTTATTTGAGAAGTCAACCATACTTAACACATTTTGGGGTGAATTTTTTGGTGTGTGTGTGTGTGTGTGTGTGTGTGTGTGTGTGTGTGTGTGTATTTAATCTGAAAGCATATTTAGGGCTTTTTTATCAAATTAAAATTTTAAATTTAACAGAATTATACTTCATATTTCCATGTGGTAGTATTGTTTACAAGTTTATAGAATTATAACATCATCTAAAGAGCATACATAACTAAAATAAGAGTAAATAGTGTTTTCAAATGCTGTTGGAATTGGGTAGGTAAAACAGATCTAAATTGAATCGTTCCTAAAATGGAGAAGAACATAAAGAGTAATTTGTTGATTTGCTGCCATGTGTAGTGATGGTAATTGTATGTGAGAATACACTCCCTGAAATCACTTCCACTCCTTGCACGATGTCTAAAGTAGTGCTTACTCCTTGCTGTTAGTGGAATGGATGGAAATAATAAGATTGAGGTAACTCAAAATGTGTATTTTGAGTTTACTGCTTTAAACTTCTTAGTCCTTCTTTTAATGTAGAAATGTTGTTATGTTATTATCACAGTTATCTATTGTTCCATTTTATCTGTAATGCGTAAGGTTATTTTATCATATTTTAATACTGCCTTAATCTTGTTTTTTAAAAAAGCCTTCTGAAAATCTGTAGGTTTTGAAACATTTCTTATAGTTCTCAATTCTGATTTTCATCTTTCAACACTTTTTATAAGTCTGATATTTTCTTAGGGTGATTATTTTTCTTTCTCCTTTTCCCACAAGATTTCTGAATTATCATTAACTTTTCAAGGAGTTTTCCTGATGAAGGTCTTATGTGGTTCATTAACAACCTGGAATCTCTTACTGTACTGAATATGTGAAAAATATGTTAAAATTATAATGTATATTCATTGGAAAATTTATTTTTAGATGTGCATGTGAAAATATATTTCTTGGAAATGTATATAGTCAGATTGTGGTAATAAGACTGAAATGGCTGGTGTTTGCCAGTTTGCATATAATAAAATATCTGTGATTGGGTTTGGAGATCCTTTGCCCAGGTAATATTGCTCCTAACAAGAGTATTTCTTCACTCTCCCTTGAATTTCTAGTGTATCTGTAAGGATGTGACTGGTCACTGTGCAGGGTGGTTCCTGGGGGTCATCGTGGTTAGAGTCCACTAAGTGGCCAGGGAGTGCATAGCACTCCCTTCTTTGTAAATATGAGCTGCAGTTATGTGAGATGTACAAGTAATAAGGCAGTTTCTTAGAAAGGGGAAGTGGAGAAGGAAGTTTAGATTTCTCATACATTAAGTCTGTAGCTATTATGTCTAGAAGACTGAGGATCCTGTGGGTATAATGAACTTGATGGCAGTACAATGATTAGCAGCTTTCATTGCTTACTGTAAGCCAATGTATGGATTTAAGTGTTAATTACTCAAAGTTGGTTAGGAGAGGGCTTTAAACAGTATTTGAGTGGGAAGAATTTATTCGTATCGCCTCTTGCACTTTTTACCTCTAAGGAAAAATAGCATTCAGGTCATTACTGGACATTATTTGATTAAAATGTTGACATCCTATTTTGCTTATACTGAAATTCTAAGTGGTTGGCACTCTTTTTTTTTAATTGAAATCTTTATTGGTACATTACCTATACACATCATAATTGCACTCCACAATGGGTATTTGTACCAGTATAAGATACAACTTAATTCTCATTTTTTCCCATAGCCCTACCTACCCTACCACCTATATACATACAGTTTGTTTCCTTTCTTTTTTGTTATAATCTCATTATTTTTCCCCCGTCACCCTATTACACTTTGAGTATTTTCTATTTCACAGTATAACATACAATTCTAGGACTCATTTACATCTTTATTTTCTCATACCAGAGAAAAGATGCGATATTTACCTGTGACCTATATATTTCACTTATGAGGATATCCTCAAGGTATATCCATTTAAGTATAAATGATTCAAACTTATCATTTTTTATGGCAGAGTAATACTCCATTCATATTTTGCCACCTACTCCCTCTACACTGTTTTGCAGTGTTTGGACTTCTGTCTCCTTAAGTTGCTTAACATGCAGAATATTAAATGCCGTGTATTTATGTTTTTATTTCTTCTATATGTGTATGTGTATTGTACAATATGCATGTATATTATGTGCAATGTATACCTTTGTATTAGGCTCATTGATATGTATTTTAATTATAAAAGTAAACTTTGTTACTGTTAAAATTTTTGCAGAAAGCATTAGTCACCAGAACTTGTATCAGTGTCATGTTCTGGGTTATTTCTGTTGATTTGAAACTCTTAGGGAGCTTAAGTGCTGAGAATATTAGTTATTAATTGAAAAGTAGTTTAGCAGCCTTAGGTTTTTACTTTTTCGTGTGCAGGATATGTGAAGAAGACTCAGTTTAACAGTGATCTGAAAGGTTGATGAAATTATCCAAATGACCCAGCTCTTACCTATACTTGTTTATAACAATCTGCTTTCCCATGAGATAACAAAGAGCTTGCATTGATCGATCTGCATTGTTCCACTGGGGTAGCTCTTAGCGTGATTGGCCAAGATTAATACTGTTGTCGCCCACATTACCAGAAAAAATAATTGCTGCATTTTTTAGAAAAAAATGATGACCTTGTTTTCATTTTATTGTCCAAGTGCTTTATCTAAGAGAGCTAACCCTTGATATGGGGATGCAGCTTCAGAAAAACTTAGTTTTATTTCTTTAGTATCTGGGAATGTAAAGTAGTTCAAGTCTTATAAAATGTAGCTATTTGAAAAAGATCTTTTCCTGTCTTCCAGGGGCCTTGAGTGCATAACGACCAGCTGTTCCTTGACAAATTCTGTCTTAATGTAGGGGACCTAAATCTGCACAAGGTCTAGAACCTGTCCTTTAGAAACCTAAAATCTAGAAGAAATACAAAGCTAATATCTGAAATATCAGTAAGATAAGACTAACCATTTTAATATAAAATGTAAGTCGCTAAAGAGATACAGAATACTTCTTGGTGCAGAGGAAGACAAGATTTCCCCAAAGAACCTCAGGCAGAGAAAGTGTTGGCTTTGTATGTGATGTTAGTTAGGCTGGCAGACTAACCTTTTAGGATCACTGAGGGACCAGCTGCTCCCTGTTTTCTTTGCACGTGCTTAATTTCGATGAAATTGAACAAATCAGCCTGGTTGAAGCTCAGCTTTTAATCTGAGTGAAGAGATTGTAGTAGATGATATCTGTAGTCACTTTGGTGATAAAATTTTGTCTATTAATTACATAATCACTTAGTGAAGTCTAAATTTCTTCCAAAGAAAAGATCATGGAATGGTAGAATTGTTTTTAATTTATAAATTCCAAGTATTCTTATAAGTGATAATATATTCTTGATAAAGCCTATTAAGACAAAGTTGAGATTAGATTACAAGAATATAAGTTGAAGCCTGTTATTTGATTTGATTAGTCTGGTGTTGAATAAATAGCTTTAGTAATACAGCTTCAATTTTTCATTTTTGAGCAAATTAATAAAGAAATACCAGGGACTACTTACCTTTTTTTTTTTTTTTCAGAATATTTTGGCTAATTTGGCTATAAATTGAAAACACTATACCTTTAATAATGTCTAAACGCTCACTGACAGGCAAGTGTTAGTTTTAGGTGAATTTAACTTAGTTTTAGATGAAATTCATTAAGCTTTGTTTCAGTACTCAGCATTTGAATTAGTTTTTAAATGAAATGTAAATATAAGTTATATATATGTGTGTGTATGTGTGTGTGTATATATATATATATATACACATATATATATTTATCATAATTAAAGTAATCATACTATTCTTAGTGAATCCTCTGTAGAATATTTGATTGGTTAATAATTTTATCTCCAAGGAAAAGCAGAGGTACGTCATGGGGTTGGTCAGAATTAGTATGACAAAAATGCATGACAGAAACTATGCCTTGTTTGACTTCTTTAAAAAGACCTTTAATCATACTCTAATGTTTAATGTCAACAGTACATTCACTATATAAAACCATTTTTGTTTCAAATTGTTCCTCAGTTTATTTTCTGGAATTGCTCCATGTAAGACTACAGTTGGAAACTAACCTTCCTCTACCCCCACAGCAAATGTTCATGACTTTTCCGGAGCCTGGTGTTTCCATGGAGAGTCTCAGGGATTGCCTCCTTTTTAGCCAGAAAACTCTGAAATGCTCAGCATATTGGAAGGGCTTGAGAAATCCCTCTACATTACTGGTTTTGAAATTGTGTGTAAGCAAGTATGTTTCAGAGGTGTCTTATTTTACTAGTAGTTCATTTTTTGCGGTTTTTTAAAATTAGGTTTTCACATAATAGTTTATTTGAAGAAAATCTTCTTTTGATAAAATTCAGTTCACAAGCACTGTTTATAATCTAGTGCTTCAGGTTTTCAAATTCTAGAACAGAGTGAAGTAAGAGCAATCTAGTGAATTTCTTATAAGACCAAGTATGTTCTTTCATTGAATCCTAGGTCTATTTTCTTTTTCTTTTTGTATGTAGGCATTTAAAAAAAGTTCTGCCTGTATTGTATATCTGAATATTGATTATAATATCCTGTTCTGTTTTAAACCTTGACAACTTTATGTCAATTTCCTCGTTTTGCTTTCGCAATTTCACGCTTTATAAAATCTAAATATTTGAGAACCATGGGACTGACCCAGTGCATCCTGCTGGGATTTCCCCTGTATTCTTAGTACTGCTGAATAGCCCTCATTTGTCTTCTGTATTCCCAAGGGGCAGGAGACATACATTCCAGTTGGAAAAGGCAATGGAAGAAGGCCTTCCTTTAATCTGACCCTCTCTCAAACTCGGTTATCCCGAGATTCATGCTCCAGCTGAGCTCTGGAGGAGCCTAAAGGCAGTAATGTCCTCAGGTGCTGCTTTTGAACCTGCCTCTGCCCTCACTGGGTTCTGCAAGTGCATACTCATCATTAGCATTCTAAATTTTTCCAGTGCGCAAGAAAACTGCATAATTTATAGTTTCCATGGAACAAAAGTAGTAGACAGATGAATGTGTGCATTTGTTCTTAGTCTTGATAATAAATACAATTAAATTTCTCCTACTTAATATCCTTTTTGCTTGTCAAAATAAATGAAATGATCTGACTAATTTGAAACTTATTTATTTAATAGAGCCTTATTGGTATTTGAATGATGTTTTTATATGTTGAAATTACATTTATAAAATATTTGAAGAATGAAATGCTAGCTTTCGAGTACTGTTTTTAAATGATTTAAAAGATCAAAAAAGTAGTAAATGTTGGGGATAGTAACTAAAATTTAATAAAATGCATTGTAGGTTTTTTTACATTGTAATATAAATACAATGTAGTTTTTTTTAGATTAACCCAGGCCACAAATAAGTTATTAACATCAAGAATGAGAGTCATGATTAAATAGATCTATGTCGGCTAGGTATTCTGTTAATGGGGTACAATATTGGTTTAAATGTGCTTTGGACTACTAGCTAATAAAGCCTAAATCCAATTAAAATTATTTTCATTTGTAAACATGCATTTGGATTTTACATTTGCATAGAGACCAAAATGATGTGCAGTGTTTTCTGATTTGGCTGTCACTGTTACCTAACAACAATTCATGATGGAGTTCAAAGATGTAAAACTTTGTTTCAGGCAGCAAAAGGTCAGATATTAGTTTAAAAGTTGTAGACAACTTTTTGGTTGTTAAAAAAAGGTCTGCTTTACTATGAACTATAATCTCTCATTTGATTACTTTGAGTTACTCTGTGTCACAGAACACAGTGGTCCTTGCTCATGTTACTTACGTGGGTTTTGGCATGTTAATTGTCATAGGCGGTGACATTGTAGGACTCATTTGTTCCTAGTTTAGGGCTGAAGTTAGTAGGGCTGTCTTCGTTGCTATTGACAGTCAGACTTGTAGTTGTGCAGTTTCTGGAAAAGGTGTAGTCTCAAGTTGTTACCCCACCAGAAAAGAAAAAGTGAAAGAGAGGACTTGATTGCCAGGCATGGGTCTAAATACTTTACACATTTCTGCTCATATCGTCTTGATAGCAACATATGGCTGATACCTGTATTCCCATTTGACACATACGTGCATATGCAAGACAGGTTTTGAACTTGGACAGACAGGAACAAAATTTGGTGTTAGTTTATCGTTTTTTGAGTAAGAAATCCCACGTTTTGTTATTAGTTCAGACAACAGAATAATGTAGATCTTTAAAAGAGAGAAAAGGATAATTTTGAAAATTATTATAATCAAAAACATTGTCCCATGTTTTTAATCTTTTCTAATAAAACACACTTCTTTTCCCCTTAACCCACAGGAATCTCGAAAATGGAAAAAAAAGTGAAATTGGAAGAAAAAAGCTCAACTACTTTTGGTATGAACAGAAAGTAATCTTTAAGCAAAAGACCAGAAAGCCTGACACAGAGGGAGGGCGAAGTCTGTCTCTTTTTTTGCCCTGCTGTACTGTTTTACCTGTGACTGTCCGCTTCACTGCTTGCACGTGGTAGTCAGCTGCAGATGAACTACTTCTTCAGGACACACCTTGAAGTTCTGTGTGTATTTTTGTCGCAGTTGTCCCCAGCTTCTTTCAGAAGTTTCTGGGTTTTTGAACATTCTTAGTTAGAATTATGACTATTTCAAAATAAGCTTTCACATAAATATTGTTTATACTTAGAGATGGGTGATACATTGAAATCATTTTTCAGACTTTATTCTATAGTATACCTCAAAAAAGTTCCTGAGTTTTGGTCACCTTTTCTGGTTTTGTTTTGTTTTGTGATAGAATAATTACCAATCATGGAATAATGGGTGATAGTCTGAAATGTTCTTTAGCTTAGGTAAGCAGAGCTTGTGTTTCTCAAAACTGATTAACTCTGGTTGACAATTTTGGGCTAACCTATGCTGAGTTGGAACAGTAGCAACTAGAATCTATGTGATGATTTAGTTTCGAAAAAACTGTAGGACACCCATTTATTTTCTTTGAAAAAAATGCTTTAAAATTTTAGGAAAAAAATTTCAAATGCATTTTTCTTTCATGTGCCCACTTTTCACGTACACACGGAAATATCAAAAGACTAAAGTAGTTATTTGTGGATTGTTTTACTTGATTTTTAGAAAATACTTTTTTCCAAAAGAATAAGTCCACTTTTTAAAATCTGATATATTCTCACTGTCAGTTATGGTAGGGAATGCTGAGTCTCCTCAGGGAGGTATTTCTTTTTTTTTAATTATGGAGTTTAACTACATGCCACTTGAGGAAATTGAGTATCTTACTCATTTCAAGGTTTTAACTGCTGTCTGTGTTAACTTTAAGGTGTCAGGAGTTGGGATTTCTCAGCACTGCTAATGAAGATCCCCTCTTATAGTCCAATAAGCTAAGCAGGACTTCCAGACTCATGACTTGAGCAGTTTAATTGACTCCATCCGCTCTGGGCAGGTGACTGTGACAGCTGATGAAAATATAAACGCTGCCTTTTAGGTTAGCCAAAAGAAATACCTCAGGATCAGTCAGGGTTGCTGAAGTGTTTGCTTTTATCACTTAGTGAGAAGAAAAGAAAAGGATAAAGAAAGGAAAGAGAAGAGAGATAAAGATCACTACAAACCAAAACAGAAGAAGAAGAAGAAAAAGAAAAAGAAATCTAAGCAGCATGGTAAGTATACAAAGTTAATAGTTTATTCTATTCTGTTTATTCTGTAATTCTTTCACCACCAAAATGCAGAGTCCCTTGTTGTTGTAACTGAGATCGGCAGCTTTACTTTATCTTATTATTTCAAATACAAAACCCTCTAGTACTATAGTAAGTTAATTGGGGCAACTGATTAAGACTTTTATCTCCATTTCTGTGGTGAACTGGATGCTCTGAGCAAGGACCCTTCAGCATAATGAAGGAAGCAGTCTATGATCATAGAGTCCCGTGAGTTAACTTTCCAGAATTGAGGGAGAAATGAAGATAGTTTTAGAAAAATGTGAGAAACCAGCAGAATTTTCTAACAACAGTCTGCCTCTGAAGGAAATCCTAAAGGATGTATTTGATGCAGGAAGGAAGATATGACAAAGGGAGATGCCAGGATATATGGGTAAATCTAACATGGATCATATAAAGCAATTTTGATGGTAAAAGAAAACAAAATGATAGAGAATAAAAATATGAAATAATGGATCATGTATTTAGAAATGTGTACTAATGATTGTTTTTAAATTGCCTGTATCGTTTCAGGGGAATAAAGGAGTTGCTTATAGGCTCTAATAAGTAAAATATGTGTGTTGAAATTTCTAAAATAAATATTATAGAACAGAAACATAGGATATAATTTTCAAAGCAAAAAAGAAAACACAGAAAGACTGTGGTAAAGAATAACTTGGAGTAAATCATAGGACAGAAAGTGTTGGATCTCTGAGCGACCGTGGGTCGGAGTCAGCTTTTGGGCCCTCTCTTGTGGAGAGCAACCGACCTGTTACACTGGGTCCTGTGGGGAGGCAAAGTCTAGGGCTTGGGAAGATTTTTGATTTCTGAAGAGTTACTTTGTGTTTCATTTTCTGTTAAAATGTGTTGAGTTTTAAAAACATGTAAGTCCAAAAATGTAGAATTAAATAATAAATATGAGTAAAATTAATGATATGAAAATGTTCCTAGGAAATAATTTTAAGATGTCAAATTTAGTTATGAAAAATTGAACCTCTGGAGAGATTAAGAAGACAGTAACAAACAATGTTAGAAATAGAGACAGCATAACTGCAAAGGCTGCAACAGTAAAATGCAGATGATGTTGACAAATTTATACCAGTACTTGAAAAGTTAGGGAAAAACATGGACAATTACCAGAAATAAAGTGAGCAAAATGATAAAATCCCAGTAGTCTCCAGATCTTGTAGAACATTTAAAATCTTCCAGCAATGAAAGAGATCAGGCTCAGGAAGTTCTATTGCTAAGTTCCACCAAACATTAAAGAAATGGATTACTCTAAATTTATATAAATTATTTCAGAATTTAGAAAGGAAAATAACATTCCCACAGTGAGGTGAGTAAAGACTCCACTATATGTCCAAGTCCTAGACCAGGATGTGTAAAAGTGAGATTCCCATAAAGAAGAGTATCTTTGCTGATGTGATTAAGTAAAAGATCTCAGAGTGAGACATCTGAATTAGGGAGGAGCCCTGTGAGGTTTTGAGCCTTCCAGGAGATAAAGCCACAAAACAATGTAGTGGAGATTGGAGGGATGGGACCCTCAACTGTGGAACCGAAGCCATCAGAAGGTGCACGAAGTCAGGAAGGATTTTCCCCTGGAATCTTCTGAGCAACATGGCGCTGTCAATCAGTAATTAATTCTGGCATTAAGAACTTTGAGGGGGAAAAAAAAAGATAGTTTCTTTTGGTGTTGTCGATTAAACCCAGGATCTTGACACGGAGGTATATCCCACCCTTTTTATTTTTTGAGATAGGCTCTTGCTGAGTTGCCTTGATAGGATTCAAACTTGAAATCTTCCTGCCTTGGCCTCCGACAATTAGGAGATTAGAAGGTATTCTGTACTGTGTGGTGCTCTTTCTGTGCCTTGAACCCATTAAATTTGTGATACTTGTATGGCACCCCTAGGAACTTAATACAACTCCACATTTATTCTAGATGATGTAAGTAACTTTCATGTCAAAATCAGAGAATACAGTGGAAAAGGACAGTCAGAGATTCTCAGGATTATCAGTGCAGAAACCACAAAAGTTACCAAATAAATGTAACAATGTATGAAAAGGATATAACCCTGTAGAATTTGAATGCAAAGTGACTAAATATCAGAAAATCATTTAATAAAACTGACTACATAAGAGAAAAAGGAAACAATACTATCTTGCTGCATGAAGAAAATCCATTTTATACATCCATATGTGCTTAGGTTTTTAAAGATAGTTATAAAACATTTAGAAATATTAAAGAAGGCTTCCTTAAAAGGGAGGTAGTTCATTTCATGTGCTGCAAGATTCAGGATTGGAAAAAAATCCTGTTCATTTTAAATAGATGTGTAGATTCAGTCCTGATACTGAAACTGAAAAGATAAAATTCCAGACATAACACTGCCCTTCCTGGACAAGAATAAGAAGACTCATATTCAGTTATAGTGATTATGGCACATGGTTACTTTGGAGGCACATAACAAACAAGGGCAGGACATATAACTCAGACATTGCTCTGCACACAGAACTTGTATTGCAGATTAGTGGGTCGTGGGTGAAGTTTTTCAGTAAGTGATGTCAAAACAATTTATACTATGTAGTGCCGAGGATTTAGCTCAGTGGTTCCGGCACCTGCCTTGCAAGTGCAAGAGCCCAGGCTCATTCCCTGGCAACCACATACAACAATCCTGGGTGTGGAAACTCACGCCCACCAGCAATCAGTACCATATACCACAGAGCTGGGTATAGTGGCTCACACCTATAATCCCAGCACTTGGGAGGCAGAGGCAGGAGGATTGCTGGATTCAAGGCTGAGTTCAGGACCAGCATAAACTACAAAAAGTGAGAGCTTGTCTCACAAAGGAAAAGCAATATGAATGGGGAAGAAAAATGAATTGAACTCCATCCAGTATACACAGAAATTTAATTTCAATTTTGTCAGAGATTATGTGAGGAAAAATTAAATCTTTGAAAGGCAGCTTATGAAAATATCTTTATGATCATAGGGAAGGGAAAGGTTTTCGGTAAAAGTGCTAAGGAGTAAAGTTGAAATTTCAGTTAGATTGATAGTAAAACCTTTGGTTCATCAAAAGAACATATTAAAAGGACTTCCCATGTACAAAGAAAATATTGCAACATTATACCTGATAAAATATTCTTTAGAATATTTCTCTTACAAGTCAAAAAGAAGTCACACTATAAAAGGAGGCAAAAAATTGTAATAGGTGCTTCATAGTAGCAGAAGTCTTTGTACAATGAGATAAGTTATTGTTAAACGCTCAGTCCTATGGAAGGCTGTGTAACTGCAGTGTGTAAACTTCCCAAGGGATATTTCATACCTGCCATTTTGGCACGAATTACAAAGTAGGTGGTATCAGATGTAGCTGAGCAAATGCAGACAACTTCACAACTGCTTGCAAAGCTGCTTGCAAAGCAGCTTGCATGTACCACGTAAATTAAAAAATTCGGAAGAAACACTCACGTGATATACGAGGAGCAAATCACTGGATTTTCCCCACAGTGCTAGAAGCAGCCTCACTCTTCCAAAGGAGTCACCTGTTTCTTCATTTAGAGGTAAACTTGAATCACAGCTACAGGAATCTTAGGGATAGCACTATGCAGAAAGAGAACATAGTATGATCCATTTAGGTAAAGATCACAAAGTTCCAATACCCAAGCAGTGTATTTTTTTAGAGATTCAGTTGTATGTGGGAGAAGCATAAAAGAGAAGCAAGAGAAAGATAAGTAAAACTTCAGGGTAGTGTTACCTCTGAGGTGAAGAAGAGGGATTGTTATCAAAAGTGATATGAAGGGATAGAACAGGTTTAAGCAAATATAAAGGGATTGAAGTTATCCCTTGTATACTGTCGGACCATAATGCCCTGAAATTGGAGCTGAATAGCAAAGGAAAGCCCAGGATCTTCACAAACACATGGAAACTGAACAACATTCTGCTGACCAACCAATGGGTCATAGAAGAAATTAGAGAAGAAATTGAGCAGTTCTTACAACTAAACGATAACCCCAGTACAACATACAGAAATTTATGGGACACAATGAAAGCAGTTCTACGAGGA
>PVIR01007963.1:0-58724 GCA_004026965.1 Petromus typicus
AAAACAGTGTTTGCATAATGCCCGTGACCTCATATTTTGGTAATGACTGTACCATTTTCTGAACGGTGATCAAGTCTCTAATTATGAGGGTGCGGCTTTTCAGTTGGATGAATAAACACAGTCCCACCCAAAGCACCAGTGACTCTGACAACACAAAGCACAGCAACAGGAAATCCAGTTGTAAAAGAGATCTAGAAATGTACAATTAAAGAAATATGACAATTCAAAAGCAAAAGACACTAGGTTTTATCAGGGAGAGGTTCTAAAATGAGAAAATGAAATCATATCTCAAAACAAACAAGAACATACAAATGAGTAGTTCTTAGACATTTCATGACTTTTTTTCAATATGCTAAGGTTTTATAAAAAAATAAGAATCAGCTACAATTATTATATTTGAATAAGAGCCAGTAGTACAGTGAAATATCTTTGATAGAATCATTTTGATAAAGATATGTAGGGTACATGAAGTTGCTCTTTGTGAGTTCCTACTCACCCTTTATGCTTTTCATTTATAAAGAACAGCTCTGTTCTGAGCCAGGGATTTAGCTCAGTGCTTCTGTCAACTGTGTGACAAAGCACAAGTTCCTAAATTCAATCCGTGGTAACCACATACAACAATGCCTACCAGCAATCAGCACTGCACACCACAGTGCTGTGCATGGTGGCTCACATCTGTAATCTCAGAACTTGGGAGGCAGAGGCAGGAGGATTGCTGTGAGTTCGAGGCTAGTGAGATCCGTCCCCAAAAACAAACAAACAAGCAAGCAAAAAAACACAAGAATAACTCTGTTCTTAATGTACTCACCCAGTTTCCTGATTTTATTTAAAGTGGTAACATCTTTGTCCCTTAATACATTTAAATATTGCTAGGAATAATTATGAATGAAGCTTTAAATCTTTGCTATAGAATCTTGGGGAAATCCTTCAATTTGAATATTTCTGCTGTTGCCTTGTTTTTTTCCTTCAGTGCTAGAGATTAAACTCAGGGCCTTCTCACTGAGCTATATCTCTAGTCATTTAATTTAATTTTTTTTTTTTTGAGACAGAGTCACACTGAATTACTAAATTTCCCAAGCTGATTTAAAATTCTCCTGTCTCAGCCTCCCAGAGTGCTGGGTTTATAGCTATGCATCATCAGGCCTGGAAGGTGACAGTGGAGATCTGAAGGGCCCCATCTAAAAGCATGAAGCTTAGAAGTTCATGTCATGACAGTGGAATTTAATTTTCACTTTAAGTACCAATGGATGTTTACCATAAAATATAGGATCTTTCAATATCTATATAACTTTCAGGAATTTTGTCATTTTTGAAGAAAAATAAAATCGAGGAAAACATCTTTCTTTTACCTTCTAAAAGGTCTAAATTATTCTTAGATAAATTAATGTACATAAAAAGTAACTTGAATTGTACAGTAAGTACAAATTTCTCTATAGATAAATTGTTCACAATACTTTGGCTTAAGCTTCAGCAGCATTATGAAAGATTTATTGCAAGATACACAATCTACTCAAGGGCATGTTAAATTTGTATTTTCAATCACATTATGTTTCACATTCCTTGTATTTATTTGCTTCAAAGAGAGATCTTTCTTTTCCAAATCATAAAATAGCTTCCTGAGGAGAACTCTGTATAGATGCTTTTGCTACTTTTAAGTCTTATAAGATCTTTTCCATCAGACTCAGACATGGAAAGTATTGCAGACAACACTGCAGAATTCAACAGCACGAATCAACCTTGTACAATACTTTCCTTATTGTTACCCTAATTAGTTATTGTTAATATGCCAAATTAGGGGCAGGGGATTTAGCTCAGTGGTTCTGGTGCCTGCCTTGCAAGTGCAATGACCAGTTCGATCCCTGGTAACCACGTACAACAATGCCGGGTGTGAGTCACCGTGCCCCCCAGTAATCAGAACCACATACCACAGTGCTGGGTGTGGTAGCTCACACCTGTCATCCCAGCAGTCAGGATGCAGAGACAGGAGGATTGCTGTGAGTTTCAGGCTGAGCTCAGGGCTAGCCTGAACTACAAAAGCGAGACTCTGTATCAAAAAAAAAAAGAGAGAGAGAGAGAGAGAGAGAAATATGCAAAATTAGTGATAATGATGGTTCCACCTAAGAACAGAAGCCTGAAATTACATACTATCCAAAACTTTTTTTACTCCCTGTAATGATTCTAGAACTTCATCTGGGAGAATAAGGGTGCAAATAATAAAAAGCAAAGTTTTAATTATGAAGAAAATACTAAACCACCTGAATATAATAATGAACCAAAATGCTACATTAAGAAAAAAACAAGTAAACACCACTGCACTCAGACCAGCCGACATTAAGAAAAAAACAAGTAAAAAGTATCATAGTACTGAAATAATCTTACTATATATTTAAATTCAATGTGTCATGCAATAAAGAAAGGAAACACCAATTTGGAAAAAGTAATGTAGACCATTCCTTCATACTGTACATCAAAATAAACTTTATGTGACTTAAAAGAGTAGGGATAAAATATTAAACAATGGAAAAATCAGAAGAAAATAGAACTGAATATGTAATAAGCCTCTGGAGGGTGATTATTTTTTATGCTTAGAAACAGCAAAAACTCAAAGGAAAATATGAGCAGATTTGTGTAAAGTGACCAAAATAAATATAGCAGGATGGAAAAATATCTGGAAAAAAATTATGAAGAGTCTATATCTTTCTTATATATGAAAAGATTATTCAAGTTAATAAAATTATGCTTAGCCTCAAAGAAATCTATAGGAAAATAACATAATATTACTGAAAGAACTTATAGACACAAATGTCCCATTTTATTAGTAATAAAAATATAAACAAAAATTATCAATTTTCACTTAAGAACTTAGTATGATTGATTGATTGATTGGGTTGTTGAGACAGGGTCTTGCTATGTATTCCAGGCTGGCCTCAGCCTTATAGTGAGCCTCCTGCTTCAGCCTTCTAAGTAGAAGGATTACAGGTGTGGGCCACCATTCTTAACTTTAGTATGTATTTTAAGCCATTGTATTAAATAATCAAGGATAGTACGAACAAGTCATATGTTGTCAGAGTGTTGATCAACCTTTTACCCCTTGATTCAATAATTCCTACATCCCACATCCATGTTTACTTCTGGGAACACCAGACCAATGCTTAAACTAAATGACTCTGCACAATGTGAAGTTTTCCTGAGCTGTGGAAGACAACTTTACGGAAACATCATAAGTAAAACACTTTAAAGCTTTGAAACAAAGCCAATGACAGAAGATAGAGATGAATATATCCAAGTAAAAGGGAAAAAAGAGCAGTTTTGAAAACATTTAGAGTCAGCAAAAAGATTTAGGGAAAAGTGGATGATTAAAATTATACTTTTTCCCAGTCCCTTGTCATTTTTGTTGTTGTAATCATCATGTTTATAGTTGATTAACACTTTTAATCCTGCTCATCTTGAAAAATGGATTACAGAAGGCTGTGGGTTTTTTAATTTTTAATTTACTGTGGTTCTTCTTACAGTGGCTGGGATGTTATACGTCCTACTTTTGACCCTCCAACAGAATGGCTCACTCATTCTGTTTTCCTCAACAATTTATTAATATTCCTGGATTCCAGCTTCCTTCCTTGTAAAATAAAAAACAATGAAGTGTTTTCCGGCTGTCTCACAGGAATAATCAGTGTCTCTAGTATTTTTAATCTTTCTTAAAAAGGCCTCTTGGTCGAGGATTTAGCTCAGTGGTTCCAGTGCCTGTCTTGCAAGCGCAATGGCTCACTCCTGTAATGCCAGCACTCGGGAAGCAGAGGCAGGAGGATTGCTGTGGCAGGAGGATTGCTGTGATGTGAGTTTGAGGCCGAGCTCAGGGACAGCCTGAACTACAAAGTGAGACTCTATCTCCAAAAAAATAAAAGGCCTCTCACTTGCATTACTGGTCCATTTTCTCCTTATTATTTAGGATATCAAAGGTACAGAGTCCAAAGCTATTACTCTCTTCTCTCTCTCTCTCTCTCTCTCTTTTTTTGAGACAGAGTGTCACTTTTGTAGCTCAGACTGGCCCTAAACTCACTATGTAGCTCAGGTTAGCTTTGAACTCACAGCAGTCCTCCTGCCTCTGCCTCCCAAGTGCTGGGATTACAGGTATAAACCACTATGCCAGCACTGTGGTGTGTGGTACTGGTTGCTTGTGGGTGTGAGTTACCATGCCTGGCACTATGAAATGTGGTGCCAAGGATCAAACTTGGGACCTTGCGCTTGGCAGGCAGATGCTAGAATCCAGCCTCTCTTCTCTTAATTGTGTGTAATTTGGTACAGATTTAATTCTATTAGGACATTGATTGAATGTAGGTTTTCATCGCTTTTAGCAGTTCCCAGTTTGGTCAATGTACAAGGCCTTTCTTTTGCTCTGTGGAGTTGCCTGCGTGGCCCCCTCTATTTCCTTGGTCCTCAAGCCTTGCTCACCTGAGCAGAGATGTTTTCTTTAATTATACTATTATATTCTCTGGTCAGTGCATGTATGTGGCTATATTTAAAAAATATATGGCGAATTTGTTCAACTCTGAGAGTAGATGTAGGAAGCCCTTATTTGTAACATTTGTAATTTTCTGTATTATAAATATACCACAGCCTGTTTAAAGCTGCTGGCATAAGGTCTGTGAACACAGAGCTGAAATGAGAGGTCCAGAAGTACAACTTCATACAGTGTTTCTATCACACAGATACACTGTACATAAGCAACCTCAAGAAGGCGGATCATAATACAAGGCAATGAAATGATTAAGAACTCATGCATTTTAACTATTTTCACCTTGGCTTTTTATAATATAACTGTAAGTGTATATAATTCAATTTTAAATAATGGTTGTTTTTAGTATCTTGCACTATTTTAAACTTCTAGCAACTGGCTCTGTGCAAACCAGCTCTAATACTCCACTGGTTGTAACTTTGCCCCAGAGTCTGGAATAAGATCCTAAACAAGTCAGTCTTCTATCAAGATCAACTCTGGTCCCAAATACACAGAAACTGGATTCAGATTAGATTATCAGTATTACAATATCAAACATTGCAACGTTCCAGGTCATGAGGAAGCAAAGTAAATTAAGACTCCTCTCCCAAGCTTCCCTATGTCAGTAAATAGAACCTCCATTTCTTCTAGTTTTTCTGACGAAGAATCTTGCTGCCATCTTCGATCCCCTCTTTCTCTCACTTCCTGTTTCAAGACCACTGGCACATCTTCACGGTTCTGCCTTCAAAATATAGCAAATTTCAGCTACTCCCTTGCCTAGCGTTACCAGCCTGTGTGATCTTCCGGTCTTCCTTCCCTGGATTATAGCAACTGTATCCTAAATGGTCTTACATTTTGGCCCCCCTGTATAGTCTCAAAACCAGGGATAGATGGATCCTTTTAAGATGTGGGCCATGCTGTCTTTTTTCCCTGCTCAGTACTTTCTGATTTTTCATCTCAGTCAAAGTAAAGCCAATGTCCTCACAGTGGGCTGTTGAGCATCTCTCCTTGCTTCTCTGGCTCTTATTCCCACTTTACTCCAGCTATGCTGGGCTTCTGAATTTCCCTCACATACACTGGACATGCTCCCTCAACATCTTTGCATTTGCTGTGTTTTTTTCCCCTAGAACACTCTTGCCCAGAGACCTTCATGACTCCCTCCCTTGGTTTTACTGAAGGTGGTTTCTACAGCTGGCCCAGGACCTCTTGCATATTAGGCAAGTGCTGTTCTTAATCATTTCATTACCTTGTATTATGAATACAAGCGCTGTCGTACTGAGCCACAAACACGTCCCTTAAGTCTTAGTTTATATTCTTTTCCTTCTCAGAAAAGCCTTCCCTAGTCACCGTATTTAAAACTGAACCCCAGTACTTCCCATCTGAATTTTGTCGTAGACTGATTTTTACCATAGACTAATTTTTACCAGTACTATACATTTTATTTATTTGTGTGTGTATTGCCTCCCCCTCCAACTAGAACATAAACTGCACCACATCAGGAACCTTTTTCTGTATTGTTGATTGGTTCCCCAGTGTCTACAAGACTGTCTGGAATTCACAGGTGCTTAATATATATGTATTGACTCAATGAATGAAGACATATCCTCAGGGAATTCATAGGGTTTTGTGGATATGTTTTGTAACCTAAGTAACTGCATTTCCTGCCTCTGACTCCAGTTACCTAGTTACTAATCCCTAATGCTCGTTGCCAGGCACCTACAGATCTGACCTTCCAGCAAGGCACTCATTGGTTACACACTCAGCCCTGCATCCTGAGTCTTGCCAGGCTGAGGCTTTGGTTACTTAGGTATCTCTATTTATTTTACCTCATAAATGAATCGTTCAGTTTCAGATCTGCCTTTGAGTTGATATCACTTAGTCTCTTGATCTGGTATTTTTTCTTCATTCTCTGAATTTTGGAACCTCTCCCTGCTGTGAGGATTGAATCCAAGGTTAGGATTTTTTTGCATGGTAAATTATACCATTCATTGAATTGTCTCTCCAGCTCTGTGCTTTGGCTATGATATTACTCTAACATGACAAGCAAATTGTACAACAAAACACATTATCATTACAATCTTCAAAAATTAAAATGAAGTAGGAGTGTAGCATACATTGGTAACCATAGCTACTTGGGAGACTGAGGCAGGAGGGTTCCTGGAGCCCACAAGTTTGACACCAGCCTGGCCACATCGGCAAAATCCTATTCCTCTTTAATAAATAAATAGGACATTATAGGGATAATAATTCTTTTAGCAACCAGGTAGGAGGTTACTTATCTATTAGCTTTTTTGTTTTCTACATGAGATAGATGAAAACCACATAAAATCCTTAGATTTGACATACATACAGAAAGTAAAAAGATTAGAAGTTGTCTGTCAACTATTGTTAAATGTTAAGACCTCTCCCTACCTACACATCTTTCTCAGACACTTTATAAAAATCCTGGAATAGCTAGGATCAACTGAGTGGTATCCTCATTTGTCGGTTGGTATCTGCTACCTAGACAACAGGGCTATAGACAGTTCTGAATTAATAAGCTGCCTTTGATTAGGAATAATAATGTGATTCAGAAGAATTTTTGACTGCCAACAGTCTTTTGGAACAATTTTGTTTCCTTAAAGCATAGTCTTTGTAGCCTATTCTATCTCTGTAAAGGCTCTGTAGAGAATGGCAGTAAAAATACTAATCATTTCTAAATAAAATCAATGTGATTCCAACTCAGAGAGCACTATGTACCTAAAAATGCCATGAAAATATTGAAAAGGACATTTCTCTTTATGTTGCAACATTCTAGAGAGATCAGAAATCTTTTTATAGTATTGATACTATTTCCCTGTCCAACCCTTCTTACATTTTGTTTCCTGATACTATTTTCCCCCTGTGGGGTATTGGAGGGAAAAGAGGAGTAAATAAACATCTTTATTCTTGCTAGTGGTTCTGGGGATCAAACCCCACAGTCTTAACCCTTGCTAGGCAAGGCTCTATCACTAAGCACTATTATTTGCCCTGGGAAAATAATTTATTACATTTTCACATAGAAAGAAACTGAGTTAGCAAATAGGCAGTTCTTGTCTGAAACAACAATGAGATATCAGTTGCAGAAATAAGACAGTTGGATCCTCTTGTTTGTCAGTTTACCAGTGTTTTTCTCAAATCCTGTGCACTGCTAATGTGATTGAGATTTCCAGTAATAATAGAAGGTGGTCAAGGTGAAATACTGGTAATGAGCCAGAGTCAGAGCAGAGCTAGAGTCCAACCCTTCTTATATTTTGTTCATTGATCCCACCATTAGACTGCTGGACTAAATTACTGTACTCCACCAAAAAAGTGTCAGCCTAACCATCACTAGTTCATTTAATTTTTCATTATATATAGGACGAATAAATCATATTTTGTCTTACCTAAGGAGAAAAAAAAATCTCAAACTGAATTTTTGGGGGCATTGTCATTTCATCTATTTCAATATTTACTTGTGCAATGTAAAAGAAACTTGGCTGCTGAAGCTCATTAGGAGTCAGTTGAAGAAAGGCACTGCAAGTTAAAAACAATGATCTCTTTGCTGAAAGAAGATGTGAACCCTCAAACCGGAGAGCTTGGTTTTCCCATGGGTGGCCGGTCCACTGTGCCATTCTGAGAAGTAATGTTGTCCATCCAGAGAGGAGCAATAGCAACATAGGAGGGGCACCATCTGTCCTGCGTGTAAGATGGCTGCTGCCTAACCCTACAATGTGGAGGAAGGAGACCAGTCAGGATTCAGAAATGAAGAAGTTTTCAGTCAAATAAAAAAGGTTCTAAGAGATGGAATACAGTGAGAATTCTCATTGTGGAAGCTGGCCCATCCTCCCCCTCTCAGGCATACATGTATTTTTGAAGGTATTAAGAAAAAAACCTCATCCTATAAAATGCACATGATCTTCTTGAACGGTGAAACTTCTCATTTAAAGTGGAACTTCAGGAGGGGAGGGCACTAATGAACAAAGATCTCATTTTCTCATTATTTTCTTAGATATTTTACAATAAATTAGCCAATAAAGAAATATTTTCACTATACTATTCTTGGTTTTAATAAAACTGACATCTTTGTTTTTTAGATAGGGTCTCACTTTTATAGTTCAGGCTGGCCCTGAGCTCAACCTCAGACTCACATCACAGCAATCTCCTGCCTCTGCCTCCCAAGTGCTGGGATTACAGGTGTGAGCCACCACACCTGGCACTTGTGGTATGTGGTACTGATTGTTGCTGGGCGTGAGTCTCCATACCCAGTATTGTATGTGCTGGGCGTGAGTCTTCATGCCCAGTATTGTATGTGGTTACCGGGGGATTGAACCCAGGCCTTTGCACTTGCAAGACAGGCGCCGGAACCACTGAGCTAAATCCCTGGCCCTAAACTGACTTCTTATTGCTGTTAAGACAGGGTCTTATATAGTTCAGTCTGCCATTGAACTTGTGTTGATTCTCCTGCCTCAGCCTCTCAAGTGTCAGGATTATAGGTATGTGCTACCACACCTGGCTAAACTGACATTTTTTTAAAAGTCACATAATGTCATGTGCATTTCTTTTCTTTTTTCTTTTTTGACTTTTTTTTTTGAGACAAGGTCTTGTGTTGTAGTTCAGGCTGGCCCAGAGCTCACTATGTAGCCCAGGTGAGTCTTGAAATCACAGCAATCCTCCTGCCTCTGCCTTCCAAGTGCTGGGATTACAGGCATGAGCCACCATGCCTGGCATTGTGGTATATGGTACTGATTGCTGGTGGGCATGAATAACCACACCTGACATTGTTGTATGTGGTTACCAGAGACTGAACTTGGGACCTTGCGCCAGAACCACTGAGCTAAATCCCTGGCCCTCTTGCAGTGAGGGAGAAATGCATTTCTTCAAGCATTTGGGCACCATATACTTGTTTGTTTAGGGTGTGCTGAGGGTATGATAAATTGAACAAGACAATTGCAGTCAGGATCCTCAAGTTAGAACTATGAGTTGACTTGCTAAAAATAAAGGATTTCCTGTACTTTCCCACAGAAGGTAGAGGACACAAGTGAATTCACTGAGCTGCAATCTTCGGATGTCCGTGCAGCCTGTTGTTCTCAGTAGAGAGAGAGAGAGAATTTAAAACCGTAGGGAAACATTTATTTTCAGCTTAGTCCCCAGAAAGGTTGTAATTATTGAACATTCACCACCTGTCACTAGTTCACAAGTTGTTACACTAACCACAGACTCTAATCCAGCATCTATCCAGTGCAATATTAGCTTTGCAAATTGTGTGATGAAATGACTGCTTTTTCCATAGTAAAGGCTCAATATCATTTCTTCTATATTGAGCAAGAAAAGGAAAACGAAAAGTCAAAGACATGACATTCATCCAACATGGGCTCGCTGTCAAATACACTGTATCAAAAATTATTTTTAATAATACAAACTCTCCTTGTTTCTTTACCCACATGAAGTGATCTCCCATGGGCTCCAGTGATTACTTAAGTGTTTTTATTTATTTATTTTTAATTTTCACAAGGGACTCTTGTCTGTAATTCAACTCACAATGTAGTCCAGGCTGGCATCAAATTCGCAATAATCCTCCTGCCTCAGCTTTCTGAGGGCTGGGATTACAGGCCTGTGCCGCCAGGGGCTACCTTTGAACTAATAGCTCCAGGTTTTACAGGATTCACTGAGTTCTTTGTCATAGCCTGAGGTGTTTTGTTTCATTCCAGGGAAGGTGGTAGGGGACGGTGAGGGTTCAAGACATGCTTTCTGGAATCCGTAGCTGCATCCACAGCTCAGCCCCACTACTTACTAGCCAGATCATTCCATCTCAATGCCATAAACTTCTCAATGGAAAAACTGGGGCTAGTATGTTTGCCTCATGGGAATACTGTGAAGATTAAATAAGATGTTATAATGTAACAGTCATAAAGCACTCAGCACACCTTGCTAATGGCGGTACTCAATATTATCATTTCTTTTTTACTCTCAGATTTTAGAAGAATGTTTTTTTGTTTGTTTTCCTTTTTTTAGCGTTTTGTGGTGTTGGGGATTGAACTCAAGACCCTGAGCATGCTAGACAAATATTCCACCACTGAGCTACATACATCCCTGGCCTAGAAAACTTTAAAGTCTAGACTTAATTAACCTTCTTATGACCTTGTCAAAAAGTCCACCATATGCTTCCTGCCAGATGGCCCACTTACAAATGAGACACACCAACAGCTTTACCTATGATAAATTAGACCACTGAAGGTCACTGCTGTGTAGTAAAGAATAGAATCGGCATGGCTGAAGGTAGACAACTCCAAAAAACAAAACACACAGGGCATGGGGTGGGGCACCCCACACAAGCTCTTAGGAAGCGGCTTCAGCGGAGGGGTGTGGTGTGTGAGTCAGGAGACCACGATTTGACTCAGCTCTGCCCTCAGTACTTGGCCTCCGTGTAATATGTGTTGTTGTGTTTTGTTTTTTTTTTAATGTGTGCCTCAGGCAAATTTCTAAAGCTCTTTGGACCATTAGTTTTCATCTGTGAAACTGGGATAATAATGGATAAAATCGAATTCACTGAGTTTTTGTGATGACAGTGACTGCACAGAGTATGAGCTCAGTAAATACAGACAGAGCTGCAGCCAGGGTCTGTGAATATTAATAATTCCTTTCTCTCTCTGTCTTTTTTTTTTTTTTTTAAATATCTGTCTTGGGAAAAGATTAACTGCAGCAAGGGTGGCAGGCAGGGCAGTCCCTCAGCAGCACTGTGATGTGCGTACTCCATGTAAGTCTGTCACAAGGCTTCTTCAGCGTCCATGGGGAGCAGCAGGTAGCAACTGCGTCTAAATCGGATCCTAAGAAATGTGCTGAGGGCCTCTTCTGTGATACGTACGGAGGCACTGTGTTTCCTACCCCTGCTTCCGCACAGCTTCCTTACTTCCCATTCTTTTCCGCCTGCACCATATTCAGTGACTTCCGGTGGCCTCTGCTCCTCCTTGCTTCGACCACCCTCTGCCCCTTGACCCAGTGGTGAAAATACCAGTCTCTGCAGACTCACTCCGGAGGACTCTTCCAGGAGACAAATGCTGACTGCACACATGAACTCCAGCTAAGGGTTGGCAAGACCTTTCTTTTGGCTGTTTACTGGCATTTTAACAGAGATTAACAAAGCTCCGTATAACGGTGAAAACAGTTACCAGGGCTTGAAGGATCAAGGTAAAGCCAGTGTAGAGAAACGGTTTGAAAACAGAGGAGATTCCATCAAAAAGTACAAAGTACAAAGTACCTGCCTATGTACACTTGGAGGTGGCACTGAATAGAGACCAGGAAATAGAAGTTATACATTTAACGATCTGTCCTTCCTGTGTCTTATTAGCCAATCCATTAAAAAGTCAGCAAGAACTTTGGATCCTATACTAATACCCACCCTGAAAGAAGGATGGTGGGTGGGACGGAGTCTATGGTATAGGAAAAAGAGAACTGTCCTGAGAGTTAGGAGACTCGGCTTGCAGTTTCGCCTCCACTGCTAAATAGCTCTGAGCTGCAGGATAACTGATTACCGGCTTAGACCTCAATGATTTGCTGTGGACCGGGAGACTGAATGAGAAAACCTTTCAGGTCTTTCAGCTCTAACTTTCTATGCTGCTTCTTTCCCGCTGTGTTGCATGCTGATGGGCTGGGAGGAAAAAGCAGCATTGAAGCTGCAGGCAAAGCTCAGTGGAAGAGCATGTGTTTATCATGTCCCAGGCTCTGATTTGATCCTAAGCAAAGCACGCACATACACACACACACACACACACACACACACACACACCGGGCAACTGAGTGACTTAGCAAGACCCTATCTCAGAAAAATAAAGAAAGGCTTGGGATGTGGCTCAGTGTAAAGGTCCTGGGTTCACTTCTAGTACTGAAGGGCAAGCAGAAAGAGAAAGAGAGAGAGATTATATCAGACTGATATGGGGGAAAATAGATAATTCCCAATCTGCTAGATGAAGTTGAAAAATGAATTCTAAGGAGCAAAAGAAATTAAGAATAGGAAAATTCTTTGAAGAATAGGAATGGAGAATAGGAATAATTCCTGAAAGACAAGAGAGGTCCTGACTGTGTTGCCAACAAGCCCACATCTCTGAGAAAGTTTTAGAGAGCAAAGTCATGGAGGGTGGGTACAAAATGATTAAAATTATAATCAACCAATAAGCTTACAATGATAGCCACTTTAGCTAATATTGATCCAATAGTAGCAAGGCAGTATAGATGACATCGTTAACCACCTTGGTTGATAATCTGGAGTCTTAGTTTTAGTAGTCTTAGTCTTACTGGGTAGGAGGGGATGGCCTACCCCTAATGAGAAAATTGTTTATTGCTATGGGACATTTTAAAAGAGTGGTAGCAATAATCTCGAGTTTTTAAGGGAAGTATGTACATCTCACTATTTGTAGCTTTAATTTTCCCCTCCTGTCCCTCCAGACAGTTTGTTGTTGCTTTGGAGACAGGGTCTCACTAGCCCTGAACTCACTATGTAGCCCAGGTTGGCCTCGAACTCATGACAGTCCTCCTGCCTCAGCCTCCATGGTGCTGAGATTGCAGCCATGCACCACCACAGCAGGCTTGCTAGCCAGTGCTGATGTGTTCTCATCCTCTGCACTGACTCTGTCCAGCCCTATCTGACTCCCGGTAATAGGACTGCATATGGAGAATACTGCTTCCAGAGAAGATTACATTAATAATGTAGGAGGGTCCCTCACTCCTGAGTTTGAGTTTAGACAAATTACTTGACCTCAGTTTCCTCATTTGGAAGGAAAAAAACTAACATCTGTTTTAGCTGGCTATGGTGGCGTATGCCTGTTGTTGGTGAGGAGCTCAGTCCTGCGTTCAGAGCCTCCATCCAAACTGTCCTTAAGTCTTGTATTTGAAGGTCTGCGTTTTGGGTCCCTCCTGGTGCCATTGCTGTGTAGATCAGGAGGCAAAATCCACATTAGTTCCTTGAACAGCAATCATTTAATATAAATAATGGTTAACTAGCTTTAGCAATGTTACCAAAGTAACCACAGGTAAAAAGATACTAACAGATCTGGAGACAACAGTTGTTAGAAGCAGCTATAATGCCTTGGGCAGAGCAAACAGAGATATGGTTACAATTACTACAATTCAGGAACTCACAGAAAGGGCCCTCTCCATATTAGACTGCCTCTGTCCCAATGACTGCTGTGATTTCTGTGTCTTGGTGGCACTATGACAGATAGGAGGGTGATTGTGCCAGTTCAAACTCTCACCAGCAGTGTACAAGAGTCACGACTTCCATAGTCTTGCCAAAATGTGGTGTTTTCATCATTTTAATTTTAACATTTTCACAAGGCTGGTGCTAATGCCTGTGATTTTCAGTTTGTATTTCACTGATAGTAGTAAAGTCCAGACCCCTGCCCTTTGTTTTCTTGGTTGTAGAGATATCCTCTTGCGTGAAGTAATGTTCAGGGGCTTTGCCCGTTTTGCTGTTGGGTGGCTGTCTTCTTCCTTACCAATTTTTAAGAGACTTCTGAATATTTTTAAATGAGAATTCTTCGTTGAATAGTTCACCCCAGCTTCTGTGACTATACCCAACTAGACTTAATAATTCAGAATATACTTCCTCTGATGAAATGGGCTAAGGGACTGAATTACTGTGATCAAATATTTTAAAATTATCATATTTTATTAATATTCATGTTTCCATTCATTCACTCAAATAAAACAGAACATTACTTGGAAACTAATGTCTTAGGTGTACATTTCCTCTGCCTACTCATCCTGAAAGGTATTATGTATCCTCATGGCCTCCCGTTACGAGCCATCTCCCATCCAAGTGCTAACCTGGCCCAACGCTTGCTTTGTTTCCAAAATCAGAGATTAGGCATGACCAGGGTGGTATGGCGTACACAGTTATCAGCTATCTGTATGTGTCTTCTGCCCTTTACCACTACTGATCTTTCAGCTCTCACCAAAAATGGCTTCCTTGGAGGTGCCTTCCCTGACCCTCAAGTCTGCTTTCCTTATCTCTTACCATTCAGGCTGGCCTATAACTCCTGGGCTTATTAGGCAATCCTCCTGCCTCAGCCTTTAGAAGCTAGGACTACAGGCACATGTCACTGTGTCAGGCTTCTGATCTTTATAATCTTTCACAAAATCTCTTAAATTAGTTCTGCATTATGGGAAGGAATAACAATGTTATTTCCTGATTCACTCAGAGGTTGGTCTCCTGTGTTGTCTTTGGTGAAGAAAATAGTGGTATTATATGAACATTTTCTCTTCTTGACAATATACAGAGCATTTGACTGATGGGTTAATTCTATAGAACAAGCTTAAGTGCTTCAGAGTCTTAAATACTAGCATCTCTGGATACCATAATTCAACAAGTCTGTTGACTTCCCCTTGACACTGGGTAACTCTTCTTTCATTCAGCCTAAGATACACATTGTAACAAAATGAGGCACAAAAAAACAACACAATATCTTCTTATAATTCAGAACACTAAAATTCACTTTAGGCAGTGAAATAGTTAGAAACTAATTAAATAGAATTACGCCCTACTTTACACTGACAGCAAGAAATTGCAGTTCCTTTGTGTTTTCTTAGTATGTTGAATGGGGTGGAATTACAATGGCATTATGTTTTAAGTTTATATTATGTTATTGCCCAGTGATTATTTAAGTGATCTTTCATGGTATATTGAATGTTATATGACTCAATTATGAGAAAAATTGATTCCTTTCAAGGTCATGGTTAGGTTGGCTGCATGAATGTTTCAGAAAAAAAATCAAGAAATGTAAATTTTCAAAATAGTTCTCTGTTTTTTTTTTTTTTTTTGAGATAGAGTCTCGCTTTGTAGTTCAGGCTGTTCTGGAACTCAACCTCAAACTCAGCAATCCTCCTGCCTCTGTCTCCCAAGTGCTGGGTGAGCCACCATGCCGGGCACTGTGGTATGTGGTACTGATTGCTGGTTGGCGTGAGTCACCACACCCGGCATTGTGTATGTGGTTACCAGATCAAACCAGGTCCTTTTGCTTGCAAGGCAGGTACCAGAAAAAACTGCTGAGCTAAATCCCTAGCCCCTCATTATATTTTCTGGACCAACTGAGTGACTAATGAATGACTTGTACTCATCTAAGTCTTACCCCCTTATCTAAACTCTGAATTAATAACAATCATTTTCTGAGCTGCCACCCACATTTTAGATGATTTTTGTCCCAAGATTTGGCAGTTGGAGTGGCTTTTAAAGTGCTTAATTAAGAATGATTTGTTAATGATTATTATCACTTTGAGTAATTTCCTTCCCCTTTCATTCCTTTTAGCTGTCTTTCCACTCTGAGACTCATGCTGTTTTTAATTCTTTAGACTACTTTTAATTTTTATTAGTACATATTTGCAGTAAGCTAGTTTTGTTATTGTTGTTTATTTTTACAGTATCTGGGATCAAACTTGGGCCCTTGTGCTTCCAAGGTAGGCATGGTATCGCTTGAGCTAAATCCCCAGCACTGTAAACTAGTTTTTATTAAATAAAAGAAAACAAAACTTTTTTTAGTCCCTCTGCCTTATCATAAATATGACCCTTTTGTCATCCTCTCCTTGAACCTGTCCAGATCAGCAGTGGCTGCCATAGTGACAGCAAGGAGACAAGATACCAAAGGCAGTGGCTAAAATTAAAGAGCAGCGCTTGCACCTGTTGTCAACTGACAGCGACCAATATCCTGCCACAGTTCCCTGTACTCTGTGCCTCCTACCAACTGCACCACACAGCCCAGAATCTTTATGTGTCCAAGTGTAAATAAGTATGTATCGCATCCAAATTGAGAACACACATAGTATTTTGTCAGTGAATTAGTTTCAGAAGAGCTGAAATGTAGGCCAAACAGCATAAATATGAAGGCTTCTTTCTCCCTGAAGAAAGTACTCATGTGACTGTGTATCACTCCACAAGTATTTTTTAAGATTGCCCTACTAGAAGCTCCTATATACGCCTTGTCCAAGAGAGACCATCTCAGGAGCGATTGACTTCATCTCGAGTTCAATTAATCTGCCAGACTGGCAACTCCAGTCTGGAAGATCCCTGTAGGAGAAAGATAGCAATGCCATAATTGTAGTACAAAATAAACCTCCAAAGGCAAGAAGAGTCTGTGGCCCCAGTGGCCAATTTAGCCTGACCAAATAAGTCTACTAATCATGGAAGTGACAGATCTCACAGCCAGACAGCTCAGATCTACTACCAAGCTGCTCGGATGGAAAGCCACGCAGCAAATTCTGAGAACATGCAAGGTAGAGGTTTGTTTCGCATCAACATTTACTCTCAGCGGACCTGATATTCAAAAGGAGAGAAGAATAGATGCTTGTTTGGGGCAAAAATTTGAAGGTTTGCAGTTTAGGTGAATGTTCAAGATACAGTGGGTAGATATAGAGAGCAGACTGCTGAGAGGTGAGCCGCTTTTCTAATGAGGAATTATGTCACAGCTCATTGCTGTCTGAGAAAATTCTGTGATCTTTTAAATACTCTAGAATGAATGGTGTTGAATTCATACGAGCTGAATTTTATAGATGCTTAGGAAGTGTGCTTTTGTCGGGTGCAAACTTAGTGTCTTGCCTTTTGAACCATTTCAAATGGAGACCAAAACAAAAAATAATTTTTTCTCCTAGATCCAAGAGTCTAGTAAATAGCAAAGGATATAGGAGGCCGTGAGCCAAGCTGACACCAAAAGGACAACTTTAAAGTTTATTGTTCACCTCTCAGATCCTGAGAAATACAAGCAAAGACAAGTCTATTTGAATAAGCCCTGCCCTTCTCAAAAAAATTTTTTTTTTTTTTTGGTTCTGCTCTTAACAGAAGCGGCAGAATGGATGTCAGGTCATGGGGTCACTGAGTTAAAAAATGAGTGTGGGAGTCAGCCAGTCTTTGGAGACCAAGACATGCTACACAAAAATTTTTAGAGGAAGTATGTAAATCTGTCTCTGATCTTAAGTGGGTCTGTGTTAGAGTAGGGGATGTGGGAATGTTGGAGGAAGAGAGAGGAAGAGCAAGAGAGAGCATGTGTTTTTGTGTTTAATGATGTGACAAGAGATATTGCCAAGAAAAGATAGATAGTGGGATTGAAGAGCAGTTGAATGCTTCTCAGTTATGCTGACTAGAAATATTTACGATCCAGAGAAGTCTACAGAAAAAGGACAGAAAGAAAATCTCGAGAAGTAGGACATCATGGGAACCTGTGGTAGTGATGGAAAGATGATTACAAAGCGGTGAAGTGTAAAAAAATGGGAATAAAGACATCTGGGAAAAGAATGGAGCAAAAATAGCCAGCAAACAGATCTAGGCTCTGTTTCATGATAAATATTGAGGCTACGTCCTTTCCTTTTGCCTTCCTTTTTCATATACTTTTTCCTGTTTTTAAGAACTGCTGATCTCAAATAATTCTCATCATCAGTGAACCATGGAACACATTCCCCAGACCTCCGAGCAAATTCTTTTCATGCTTTCTGCTGTGTCAGTGAAGCGGTGTTTCACCTGCCCACCCTGGATCTTCTGGAATGCTTAGGCAAATACTCCACTGGGTTGAGTCATCCTGGGGAGCTGGGTTTAGTGTACATTTTAGTAGGGAACCAACCTAGTTAAGTTTTCACGCTCCAGGAAATCTGTTCTGATTAGTTTTAGCTTAAAAGAAGATCAATTTATTTGGTGCAGAGACAATTTAGCAATTTTGTAGGTTCTGTGGCCATAAAAATAAAATAATTATAAAAATAATATGTAGGTGGGAATATTTAACCTACTGAAAAGAGTAGATAGCACTTAAAACTTGCCAGATATAGCATGTTTTCTTTTTTGTTCTTGTAGAAATCATTTGTTCTATGTTTTATATATATATAAAACCGATGGTGTATAGTATATATATTCTTACATTTTAAAAAGTATAGACAAGATAATTCATTTTTAAGTGGTGAGGTAATATTCTGTTTTAAGGTTAGTTGCATAACTTATTTAACCAATTTCTGGTCCTATTGGATGTTATTGAGGCTCTCTCAGACTCCTTATAAGAGTAACAATCTTTTGTTAGGTTTTTTTGAGACAGAGTCTCATTTTGTCATTTAGGCTGGTCCTGAACTCACTATGTATCCCAGGCTAGCTTCAAATTCATGCAATCCTCATGCCTCTGCCTCTGGAGTGCTGGGATTACAGGTGTGAGCCACCAACCCCTGCAAAAGTAACAATCTCTTAAAGGCACTTGTAGTTACTTTGCCTTCCTTCATATGTTATCTGTAGAGTGATCAGCATGGTCTCTGATACAGAGGTTTGCAGTGAATGTTATTTTCTTTCTTTCTTTCTTTCTTTTTTTTTTTTGCAGTACTGGAGATTGAACTCACAACCTTGTGCTTACAAGGCAGGCAGCAGCACCACTGAGCTAAATCATTGCCCCCTCCTCCTTTTTAGGTTTGAGGCTGATGTGCTGTTGAATTCTCATCAGAGAACTTTCTCATCAGACTTGGCCATCCAGCCCATATGAGACATGTCCTTTGTACCTATGGAGAATGAGATAACATTTATTTAGAGCAATTCCTAGCCTAAGATTAGAAGAACCGTGTTTATTCAGTGGATCCTCGAATTATACAGCTCGTTTCAAGTGCATCCGTGATTTCATGTTAGTAGATAAAAGATGACACATTTCAGTAAACAGATCGGAAGGAAGCTTGTGTTAATTCCTCCAGATTCATGTCTATGCATTTTTTATTTTTTATTTTTTTTTTTTAGGTTTTTTGAGACAGGGTCTCACTTTGTGGTTCAGGCTGGCCCTGAGCTCAGCCTCAAACTCACATCACAATCCTCCTGCCTCTGCCTCCCGAGTGCTGGGATTACAGGCGTGAGCCACCGCGCCCGGCACTGTGGTATGTGGTACTGGTTGCTGCTGGGTGTGGGGTCTCCACACCCAGTATTGTTATGTGGTTACCGAGGAATCGAACCCGGTCCTTGCGCTTGCAAGACAGGCACCAGAACCACTGAGCTAACTCCCCGGCCCATGTCTATGCATTTTAAAAAGCTATTTAGGAGTTCTTTTGAAAAACACAAGACTAAATCTTAATACTACTGCAGGATGTACATCTAATATTCACACTTGAAAAAAATAGACGAAAGAGAATTCTAGAAAAGTTTCTTGTAGCAGGGAGGGGAGAACGAAGGGATAATTTTTGGTTTATAACTACATTTGCAAAAGTTCAAAAAACAAAAACTAAATTAAAATCCATGGTGATCTTAGCAAGAAATCACGAAGGGGTGACAGAGAAGAGGAAAATGGCCCAGCGTGGATAAACACATAAAGAGGATTGGGATATAGATGGGTGGAAAGTGAGTGTAAGTAAAATGATTTTAAGAATGTTAGGAGCTCCAGTGGGGCATGGGGGTGGGGTGGGGAGTTGTTCTGTGCAGCTGTTGAATGGGGAGGTCACTCCTGAGCTCTCCGGTTCCACTTGTTGGGCAATAAAGCTTTCCGGGGGAGTGGCATGACTGTCTCACCTGGAGAAGCCAATCATCTTACTGTTCTGTGCTGTGTCAGAGTTAACTCAAAAGCTCCACTTTGTTATTACTTGGCCAAGAAAGGATTATTTCAGTCAAGCTTTAAAGAATGTTACTAGAACAAGCGATGCTGTTTTATTCATGTGTGTTGTGTTTGCTTTAACTTCACCTAAGGCTACACTAAAATTGTTTTCTAAAACTTAGAATACTTATACTTGCTTTCAAAATGTTTTCCTGCTCCAGATTTTAAAGGGAGGTATGAAAAAGTAACCAGCTCATAATAATACACAGCAAGGAGATCCTGCTTTAAGGAATCTTAAGAACTTCAGATCTCCTGTTCTTATACACTTTTCGGTGAGTCCTCATGAACTTTTTCTCCTCGAAAGAAGTACTTGTTTCCTTTTTAGTTTTTTGAGACAGGGTTTTGTTTTGTAGTACAGGCTGGTCCTGGACTCAGCAATCCTCCTGCTTCTTCCTTCCAAGTGCTGGGATTACAGGTGTGAACCACTTCCCCCAGCACTGTGGTATGTAGTACTGATGGTTGGTGGGTGTGAGTACCTCACTCGGCATTGTTGTGTGTGGTTACCGGGATCGAACCCGGCCCTTGCACAGGCGCCAGAAATACTGAGTTAAATCCCCAGCCCAAGAAGTACTTTCAAGAGAAGCGGTCAAGAGTTATTCCAGAGTACATTCTAATGGCTATTTTAGCAAACAGTGTGAAACTTTATTAAAATAATCTTTATGTGATTTGTATTACATCATCAACATGTTCTGTTTCTATAGTTTAATAAAGGAATGCAAGGTCAAGTGTGGTAAGAAACAGCCCTTTCTAGAGGATGTGAGAATCGTGGATTGGGTGTATGACGTGTGTAAATACGGTTCTGTTAATTCACTGCAATAGCACATAGAGCCCTCATTCTGGCTGGGACTCTCATACTGAGACTCTTCCTTTTCTTCTACAGCGTGCTACACATTACAGTCACTAGGTCACTCTGTGATGCACAGTTAATTTCAGCATATCCAGATACTACCAGTTGCGAATGCTAACTTGGCATGCCGTTGGGAGTTTCAGCATTCCTAGTCAATGGTTATCCAGTTGGTGCCTGTTTTGCCAACTTAGAACGCTCACTTGGAACTCATCTTAGAATAAAGCTTTGCGTAAGTATCTATTTCCCTAGCTAACCTTATCATAGCTCTGTCCTTGGTGACGATTAGCCAACCCGAACCTGTCATCTCATCGCTCTATTCTAAGGGGTTCGGGTGCCCATTACAGATTCCCTAGAATTTGCCGTAATTGACTGTGTCCCACAATAGGTAACTCTGGAAGTGACAGGCAGGCTGCAATGTGGTTCTCCCGCGGGTCGATTGGGCTTTGCAGGAAGCTCCGCCTTATCGAGTCAGTGAACGGCGCCAGTTGGTCTGGGGGTCGGTGAGTGGCAGGTTTTGGCTCCGCCCCGGCCGTCCGCTGCGCTGCCTGGGCGGGCGCCGTTTCCAGTTGAGAGATGGCGGCCGCCGCAGGTAGATCACTCCTGCTGCTCCTCTCCTCCCGGAGCGGCGGCGGGGGCGCCGGCGGCTGCGGCGCGCTGACTGCCGGCTGCTTCCCGGGGCTGGGCGTCAGCCGCCAGCGGCAACAGCAGCACCACCGGACGGTGAGTGAGCGCGCCCGGCGGCTGCGGGGAGGGCGGGGCGGCCAGGCCGCCGGGCAGCGGGCGAGTTCCCTCAACTCGCGGCCGCCGGGCTCGCCGGGCACCGAGGAGCCGCCGTGCCCTTCAGGCGCCTGCGGCGCGGCCGGGGAGGGACGGCGGGCGGAGGGAGCTGCGGGAGGAGGAGGGGCGAGGCGGGATGCTCCCGCAGGACGGGGCGCCCGGGCGGGGCGGGAGGGACGGGACGAGCCTCCCTCTCCCTCCGACCCGCGTCCGGCGCGGTCCCTCCTGCTCCGCGAGGCGCTGCTGGCCGACCCCGCGCGTCCCTCCCTCCGCGGCTCGGCGGGCTGGGCGGCGGGCGGGCGTCCGGAGCGCCAGGGCCGCCCGTGTGTGCCGGGCGGGTGCAGTGCCACGCTGTCCGCGCAGGGCAGCCCGGACCTCTGCTGGCCCTCCGGGAACCGCTGAGCAGGAAAATCAAACTTTGTCCCTCCTCAGACTCCCCGCGGGCGTGCTGGACCCGGCCTCGTGGGGCTGCGTGCTGCATTGCCCCGGGGACCTGCCGGGCCCTCGGTGCAGGGTCCTCGGCGGTCCCTCCCGAGGGCTGGCGGAGGAGCTGCACGCGCGCCTGGAGAAGGACGGGCGGCAGCCAGGAGCGGATATGACAAGTTCACGGAGACAGATTTGGTGGTGGTATTAACCGCTTAGTGCTGGGTTTCATGGGCTGTGTGTGAGGGAGTTTCTGTGCGCTCTGACTTGGGGTGTGCGGAGGGCGGAGGAGGGAGAGAGAGGAATTCCTTCATTTGCCAGAGATCAACTTGGCGTGGAGTTCCTGACCTAACAAGTCGGGAGGTTCCTTTCCTTTGGACTTTCTAGACCCATAGGCTTTGGGCTCCGGCCAACTCTGAGAGAATGAGTGTAGGTTTTATTTCCTAGGGCTAAGTTGTACAGTGTGGTAATAAAACGATTACTGCGGACAGCTTGAGAAAAACCAGAGCCCTCAGCCCCCGTCACCTGCCCTGTTCTGATTACAGAACTCTTGAGGAAATAATTGGAGGTTTTCGGTTGCTCTGAGACCCCTTAGAGCTTAACATTGTCTACGAGCTATGAGAGAACTGATGTTCTGGAAATGCAAGATAGTATTGCTATTATTAGTCATACTGATGGATCCTATTCTCATTCTTATGAGAAAATTGTACTTTTTCATATTGGCACACTGGCACATTGCTTTTGCTTTGCTGAAGCTTTTGGGCGAGAGCCGAGCTTTTCCACAGTTTAGTTCAGATTTACATGTTTCATAGCCTCCAGTTATGTGTTTTGTTCTCTTAAAAAACATAAGGTCAACCAAAAATCTGATTTCATTCCTTCCTCGCCCACACCAACGACTCCCCAAGTCTTCTTTATTTCTGTTTTTTTTTTTTGTTTTTTTTTTTTTTAGTAAGACATCTTCTAACTTTGCAGTTTGTTTTTAATACTGTCGGGGTGTGGTGTTCACATAGCATTTAAAATTTTGTACCTCGTTTCCACGGAATGAATCGAGCAGGCTGCGAGTGTCTTATTTGTGGGGGTACTTCATGAAAGTGTTCTGCCCTGTTCTGGGGGCTGCAGTGGAGCATTTTCCAAAGCGCAGAATGTTGTCCTCAGAATGGTGACTTGTAGGTGAACTTAGAATTATAAGATTTTGCAAAAAGTTGAACTTGATTATTTAAAGTATGTAAAAAAATTTTTTTAAAGTCTGAAAATATTTATTTCAGTAAAAGACACATTGCCATGAATCTCCTTCAAGATCCACCCTCTCACTTCAAATATACTCATTCTGACATTTTTTGCCATTTAAAAAATTTTAATTAATTTTCTTGGTACAATTTAAATATACATTACAATGAATAAGTTGAATTCCCTTCATGAAAGGGAATTTGTACCTGTACATGATATATCTGGAGTCTTCTTTTTCTCCCTCCCCTCTCTTCCCTTTTACTTCCCTCCTCCATCATTTACAAAAGTTTTGTCTACAGTTGATTGCTACAGTATCATCGTGCCTAACTGTCTCCATATGATATTTCTATGATTCCGTATAACACATTCAATTTGAAAGGTATCTTTTGAATCAAGGATGTAGCTCAGCGTTGCAGCACCTACCTGGCCAGTGCGAGGCCCTGAGTTCAATTCCTACTACCAAAAAAAAAAAGGTATCTCTTAGAGATTTGTATCTTGATATTTATTCCTAAACTTGGGGCCCAGATCAGACAGCTGGTGTGTAACAGTTTTAGATTCCTGGGTACTCACATATTTTGACTCCTTTGTTGTATTCTCTTTGTTTGTTTGTTTTAGCTTTTTTTTTGAGACAGGGTCTCGCTTTGTAGTTCAGGCTGGCCCTGAGCTCAGCCTCAAACTCATCTCAGCAATCCTCCTGCCTCTGCCTCCTGAGTGCTGGGATTACAGGCGTGAGCCACCACACTTGGCACTGTGGTATGTGGTACTGGTTGCTGCTGGGCGTGAGTCTCCCCACCCAGTGTAGGGATGTGGTTACCAGGGATCGAACCTGGGTCCTTGCGCTTGCAAGACAAGCGCCAGAACCATTGAGCTAAATCCCCGGCCTTCTTTGTTTTTGTTTTTTGAGACAAGGTCATGCTTTGTAGTTCAGGATGGTCCCAAACTCACTATGTAGCCCAGGCCAGCCTCAAATTCACAGCAATCCTCCTGCCTCTGCGTCCTGAGTGCTGGGATTATAGGCATGAGCTACCACCAGCATTGTAGTATGAGGTACTGATTGCTGTTGGGCATGAGTCACCATGCCCTGCATTGTTGTATGTGGTTACCTGGGATCAAATTCGGGACCTTGCAAGGCAGGTGCCGGAATCAATGAACTAGATCCTCGGCCCTGTGTTCTTTTTCTTATATATTGCTGTTGATCCTTTACCTCTCACCTCCCTTACAAAATTAACTGTCAGGAAATTATGGTACTCCCAAGCTTCATGAACTGGAATCTTAGTAAATGTGATTTGAAGCACATATAAGGTGAATGTGTGAATAGACAATTTGCTGGAAAGGTCTCATAAAGGTCCTCTTAGAAGGTTCCTGGGAGACAACACAGATTGAGGCTTGCTTGAGAGATATCCTGTATATGAGCAGCAGATGGCAGTCTGCACTGGAGTGGATCACAAGTCCAACTTGTGCCACTGATGCCCAGGCTGGCTTGTAATTCCTGGGTTCGAGTGACCTTCCCGTCTCAGCCTCCTAAGAAGCTGGGAGCATAGGTGCATAAAGCACCTGCTTTAAGTGAGGGACCTAGAAGGGTCCTGCAGGAGGCCAGGAGCTGGGACCTTTGCCGATGCTCGACGCTGATGCTTGAGGCCTGGCTTGCAGCCACACTGGGAGCTCTGCGGGACCTGCTGCCTCCAAGTCTACCTCAAGTGCCACCGCCAACGTGTTCTCTCCCTAGCCCATGAGAGGTGGGGTTTGGCCCTCGAGGAGCACTGGAAGTGGCCAGGCCAGAGAAAATACCTCCTTTTTTACATCTTTCAACTGAGTAAATCGGAGCAAAGTCGCAGGGCCCTTTCAGCATGATAGCACCACTTGTGTCCTTTATTCCTCACTGTGTGGAGAGCTTGTTACTGCTCTCGCAAGTGACCAGAACTTACAGTGATACAACAGTTTTTTTGTGTACCTTTCTATATGCATAGTGAAGGTGGCTGCTATTTGCGGGGGAGGGTGATTGTAGGGAAACTGCCTTTGCTAAATCAAACTATCTCTGATTATGACAGGCTTAAATTACAGCATTTCCTAGTGGTCAACTGCTGTGCTGAATTACTTAATCTCTTACTCAAGTCTGTCATTGTACTGTTATGGTTTGTGGCCGTCCTTTACACACTGCAGTCTTGGGCAATGATTCTGTTTCAGTGTAACCTCAGGGTTTTAACTTGGGTCTGTCCTGATCTGGCCCCATCTTCCTGTGCACAAACACTCCCTGTACATAAGCCAGTCTCCGCCCCATCCTCCCTGTCACACACATCCACACTAAAGGCCTATGCAGTTCCTCTGTACCTAAAATTCAGCCTTGACCATCCTGGTCACTCTGATCTCTAAGGTCCATTTGAGAGTACAGATTGTGACCTACATCTCTTGTTTGGTGTTTTTGTTTGGTTGTGTTGTTTTGAAGTGCTAGGAATTGAACCCAGGGACATTTTGGCACTGAGCTACATTTTCAGCCATTTTACTCTGAGACAGAGTTGTGATTCTCCTGCCTCATCTTCCTGAGTAGATGGGAGTAAAAGCATGTACCACTGTACCCAGCTATAAGAGCATTTGAATCTAACATTATTTTCTTTTGAGACAGGGTCTCACTTTTGTAGTTCAGGCTGGCCCTGAGCTCAGCCTTGAATTTATAGCAATCCTCCAGCCTTTGCCTTCCAAGTGCTGGGATTATAGGTGTGAGCCACCAAGCCTGGCACTATGGTATGTGGTACTGATTGCTGGTGGGCATGAGTCTCCACACCCAGCATTATTGTATGTGGGTACTGGGATCTAATCCGGGTCCACCTGGGCCGTTTGCATGGAACCACTGAGTTAAATCCCGGCCCTGAATCTAACATTCTTGATTTAAAGACCTAAAAACTGAGTGAAGTGACTTGTTAGGCTATGTTTGTGATTAATAATAGACCTAAGATTAAAATTCTTTACAGTGGAGGTGGGTTTGAGAAGTCCCAATTGAATCTTAATTTGTGATTCCTACCTCTTAATTTTTTTCTATTCTATTACATCTTCTCTGAGTTCTGATAGAATTTATTATGAGAATGCAGATTGCCACTGACTTGTCTGGTTCTGTAAATGTTTTGTGAGCACCTTATCTTACTAAGAGACAAGACAAAGGTATATGTCATTGCATGTGTCCCCTTGATTTGTTTAATAGCCTGTTGCTTAGCCAGCAAAATTTAGGTAATTGTTTTAAAGGTGGTCTCTCCAGTGCTGTCCTTGGTTCTATATTACACTTCTTTAGGGTGAACTAGTGAAAGGAGTTGGTATCATTGGATTAGCTCTGCAGGGGTCACTAATTTTCAGTCCGTAGTCAGCAAAAGTATAATTGTGCAGATCATTTTTAATACATGCTTGAGACAGATTCTAGTACCACCAAAGCTAAACCAACAGAAAACAAACATCTGTCTACTGTAGGTTAAAAACAAAAAGGAAACCTCATTTATTTTACTGTGCTTTGTTAGATGCTTACAGTGAGACAGCCTGTGTAAAAATGAAAATTGACTTCAAGCAAATTAATTTAATAAGTGTAGTGAATTATTGGCCCATAAATTGTACCCAGACTTGGATCTTTTATGTTGGTAAAAATATAATTTTGTAAATTACATCACCAACTGAGTCTAAGAGCACGCTAAGGGTGAAATTTTCCAATGCATTTCTGAAATAATTGGGTAAAATTACATTGCATTTTAATATCTCTTAAAAATAAGACCCTTTCTCAAGGTTCTTTCATGACACTTATATTTATTAATTTAAGAGTAAGGTGTTTATTTTTCATGCTTTGTTACTACAGTTTTAAGGTTTTTACATTTCTTCTTGCTATTTATTGTCTTTTTATCTCTTGATGAGTACTTATGATAATCATCAGAAATTGCTGAGGAGACCATTAAGTACATGAGACTGTTCACTGCACAGTCGCAGATGTATAGAACTGTATGGTACTGCTTTCTAGGTAACAAGATCTTTTGAAACTTTTTTTTTTTTTGCTTTCTAATACAGGTTTTCTATGTGCATCTTAGCTATAGTAAGATGTTTTACAGGATATTTAGGAATAATCATGTTCATTTTAAATTTTAGTTCAGAGGAATTTAATGTGTCTGGTAATTCATCCAATAATAAAAGAGCAAATAAGTTAGCTTGAGCTACCTGACCTCTGTAGAGAGAAGAGTTGATGTGGACAAAAACATCTAAGATCTGAGGGCGTCATTATTTCTTTTGCTTCCCATCATGCCCCTATGAGAGGTATTAATATCCTGGTTTTATAGATGAGAAAATTGAGGGGAGGTTTACTTGTTCCAAAGTGTCATAAATTCCATGCTATGGATGCAGAGATGCATAGGACAGTGCTTTGGATTTGAACTAAAGCTGTACCGTGCTGAAGGTCAGTCCTCCTCCCTCGTCATCTCCAGCCCTGTTCTTTTCTCAAGCATCTCCTGCAGTTTTCCCCCAAAAGTTCTCACACCCTTCCCACTGCATTTCTTAAATTTCTTTCTCCACTTACCCCTCTAGGACATTGGCTGGCTGGGATCTGAGATGCTTGTGC
Source organism: Petromus typicus (assembly GCA_004026965.1). NCBI lineage: Eukaryota > Metazoa > Chordata > Mammalia > Rodentia > Petromuridae > Petromus > Petromus typicus. The sequence goes on from PVIR01007963.1 coordinate 27,921, forward strand.
CTGGAGATCTTGTAATTTAGTCTAGAATGCTAAACAGTCCATTGTGCTAAGCCTGCTAACTGTTGAGTACTGCTTTGCACTTTTATAATGTTTCTAGCATATCCACAATAAGCCTCGAGGTAAAATACTGCTTGGTACATGGAACACGCAGTCCTAGAAAGGTTAAGCAACCTGGGAACAATCAGAATGTATTTGTGGAGTTCATCCTCCTGTGAGTCTCCATGCTGGCCACTGGGGAGCGATGCCCTGGTAGTCATCCTAAAAAGTTCACTGCTTGGCCAGGGCATTTTTTATGAACAACGTGACTGGCTATGCTGCCGCTGCTGCTGCTGCTGTTTTTGTTTTGTTTTGTTTTTTCTTTTGAAGCGTCAACTGGGAAAACTTAGTTATCTGTTGGAGCTTGGGGAGGCTTCACAGAGGAGGCCTTGCTTGAGCTGAAACATGAGCAAACTCAGCCTAGAAAAGTATGGATGGCATTCTAGGTGGCACCACGATCTGACATGAGGGTATGAAGAGTTAGATGTATTTAAGGAGCAAATTATGTTACAACAGAGTGTAGACAAGAATAGCTGGAGATTAGGCTAGGTGGTTGTAATGATACCAGTGATATTTAATATTTATCAAGTACACCATATAACAAGCACGTTATAGCTCACTTAATTCTTACATTATCATGCGAGGAGTGTAATTATCCTTATTTTACAGATAATGAACCTGAGTTACCTCATATTGATTAAGTGACTTGCTTAGGATCACAGCTGGTGAGTGACACATGGTCAGTGAATTACCTGCTCAGATCATACAGAAAATCACACACCTGGCACATCAACCCAAGCAACCTGGCTCCTAAGGCTGTATCTTAACCACTGTGCTGTGGGGAGAGATCAACTCTAATGGTGAAGGGGCTTGGGAATGAGTAGAAATCTTGTGCTGTGTATGTGTTTAGTGGTTTATTATACACTCATGTCACAGTAGGAAAGCATTTACATCATGACCATATGTGTCATTGTGCACAAGTAAAACTAAAGAAAAGTGTCATGAAACAATAATATTACTATCTCTGAGGCATATACAATTTCTGTTGTTTTGTTAAATACTGGTGGGACCCCTCCTCCTTGATTTTACAACTTAAGACACAGTTTAAAATACACTGCCTCTTAAGCAAGCCATAACATAGACTGGACATGTTTGCATGTTTCTGCAATGCTAGAATTTATTGAATAACAATAAATTCACAAGCTACATCAGTTTCATCCTCCTCCTTGTGCCAAGTACTCAAGGTTTACTTGGTAGCCAGTGAGCAGGCTGTCAGCAATTCTTTTATTCCAAGAGTAGTTAGTTACTAACATCTATAGTACTCAAGTCACAGCTCACACTTTGTACAATAGTATATACATTTCTACGTGGCCAGGAAAAGGTTATCAGTGGCTGCAAGATTGGAAGAGGCAGAACTGAAAGGCAAGGCAGAGTCCACAGAGATGTGAAAAGTCACCGCAGGTGGCTCGGTGAGGGGACAGACCAGACAGAGCTTCATAGAGGAGGCACGTGGTTCATAGGGAGCGACCAAGCCTAGGTGGCAGGCAGGCAGTTTGAGTGGGCCGCGGCAGGCAGGGAGTTAGTTCTAGCTGAAGGGAATCCAGGGGCCAGAGGGCCAGAGTGCCAGAGTTCATGGCCTGTGGACTGTGTTGCCTCCACTTTGTGGTCTGATGATTGTGGCACCACCTGTACCTGGTTTTGGGTCCTTTTAAATGCTGTGGTGAGGGAACTGCATCATGGTGAGTCCTGTAAGCTCTTAGGCCTGGTTTTCTCTGTTCATACTTTTATGTGTCCACGTGTCCCTCATTTAATTTGATAAATTCATAAGTGGAAAATTTTTGTTACTGAGATTAATTTATCAGTTTATACCTTAGGATATAGCTGGAAGTTGCTTTTAACCCTGTTTGGTGTGTCCAATGTCTGGTAATTGTTGCACAGACAAGTTACCAAGTCATTCTTCCTTAATACCTAAATTGACCCAAATCACTGTTTTATAAAATGAAGTCACTCAGGGCAAGGCACAGCCAGAAAACTACTATTCTGTACAATATGGCGTAGCATACAGCCTGCTCTCTGCATGGTGAAGAGTTTAAGTAGATAATCACCTGATCTGCACTGTGTTTTTAGGTATGTCACACTGGCCGTGGGAGGTGTGGGTGGAGAGAGAGGGCCAGGGAGGCAGAGAGACCAGTAAGGGGCAGCTCAGCGGGTCAGGCCATAGATGCCAGAACAAGGACAGTAACATGAGGGATAGAGAAAGGAAATAGGAGAGAGATTTCAGAAGAATTGATTGAACTTGGTAATTGAAAGTGGAGTGTCTCTTAAGGAACCAGGTACAAGGGCAATTCAAGTCAACATCTGACTATAGTACTCGGGCACTGAAACTTCATTTCTCAACCTTCTTTGCTACATTCCTGGGGCTCAAACTCCAGACCTTGTGCTTGCAAGGCAGAGACTAGAACTGCTAAGCTAAATCATCATATCCTACCCCCCCCCCGACCTTCTTTGTAGTGTTTCTTTTTATGTTACATTAAACATGTATCTTTGTTATCTTTTCAGTGCCTCTAATTTGTATTTTAAAATACTGTTGTGCTCTAATTATTTTTAAGCGATTTTAAAGATTCATGTATCAAATGAGATGTGCACTTCATCCTCATGTACTTGTCTCCCTCCCTTTTCCCATAGGATTGGGGAGGTTGTTCACAGCAGTGTGAAAGCTACTTCCAAACAGCACGGAAGCACTCAGCAAATCTTTGTTGCAAGATTGTATTCTCTGTGTTACATTTTTTCCAAATCTTTGCATAATACTGCTAGCTCTTACTATTCGTTAATTACAGAATTTTTTTTTTCCTTTCTACCAGGATTGAACAGAAGGACACTTCCACGACCCTGTACCCCTGAGCCTTTTCATTCTGAGACAAACTCTCACTAAGTTTCCTGGGGTCACCTTAAACTCATGATTCTCCTGCCTCAGCCTCCAGATTAGCCGGTATGATAGGCATGATTCACTGCACCTTGCTAGAGGAATACTTTTGAGTAATTTTCTTTGACTTTGTTCTCTTCAGCTTTCCAATTTTAGTATATAAGTTGATAAAGACCTCTTTAATGGCCTTACCTAGTTTTGCTTCCCCTGTTGAGGATTGATTGATTTTCTTTTCATTTTTTAATTTACAAAAATTGTACCTATTTATAGGGTACAATGTGATACAGCCAATAGATGTATACATTTTGTAGTGTTCAAGTTCATGTAACTTTACCTTTACCTCCAAAACTTACAGTACTTCTGTGTGGGTAAAAACATTCAAATGTAGTGCATTTATTCACGGTCACCCTACTGTATAATAGAACATTACTTCTTTTGAAGTAGACATTCCTAAGCATGAACCTTCTTTATAAAATTTTAGCAACCTTCATTTTCATTTAGAAATATAAATATATGAGACTCCTATTGCTTAGCCACCTCAATTTCTCAAGAGGCCGTGTCCTAGTTAAACTTTTCTCATTGCTGAAACAAAATGCTTGACTCTTGAAGTTAAAGGGAGAAAGGTTTATTTGGCTTATGGTTCATAGAGATTTCATAGTCTACAATCGGTGGCTCTAAGGCAGGGTGGCCGAGAGCAACAGTTGGTGGCAGCAGAAGCAGAAAGACCAAGGGAACCATAGAAGTGTCTTCTGCCCCTTTTCTCTTGTCCAGACGACTTAAGGCAGGAGTGCTCATGCCCTTCATCTCAGTACCTTTAGGCCTTCTCCCACCACGAATCAATCCCAGGCTAGATTCACTCACTTCTGGAAAAGCATGAGTCTTTGGGGAACATCTAAACATACAGCAATTGTGTGTCTGCCTGCCGAATGCTGGGATTACAAGCATAAGCTACTGCGCCTGGCATTATGGTATGTGGTTACCGGGGGTTGAACTCCAGACCTTGCAGTTGCAAGGCAGATGTCGGAACCACTGAGCTAAATCACTGGCCCAAACCTTTTACAATCTTATAAGCAGAGGATTGCTGTACCATCACAAAATATTTCTGTTGGTTATCTGCGTTAGTTAAATATATGAAGAGATGGTGGTTGTGAGTGAGTTTTGTGTGTATATATGTTTCTCACCAAAATAAAAGTTACTGAAGGGAGTTAGGTGTCAGGTGGTATATTAGAGACAGAAATCTTGAGTTCCATCCCTTCTCTTCTTTTAACTTGCTGTTTAATCTTAGGCAAGTCACTTAACCTCTTTGGTCTCAATAGTTTTTGTCATTAAGTTAAATAAGGATCCTTCATTTGTTGAACTCTAAAGGGTTCCTTCATATTTTCCATTCTTATATAACATAAGTAACTTTTATATTATTTCATTGGAAGCTTTGTATAGAATCATAAATCAGGGTATCATATTTCTTGTACATTCTCACAAGGATGAGAACTTGATGATAAACAGCCTTCCTGTTCCTTTCCAAGAACTGAGAACGATAATTACTTCTGACATCTTGATGAACAGTTTACCCTGTATTCATTTCCCTGAACAGTTTATTATGCCTTTAGTGCTACTTTCTCAATTGTCTTGTTTTCTCTAATTTAAATTGTTAACGGAGTAGAGGAAAAGGTAAAGTGGTGGTGAAGGAACCAGAAGAGGTTGGGAGAAGGGATGAGACAGTTGAGGTTGGAGTGTTGAAGCAAAATGGGGTCATCCATTTATTTACAGTAATTCTAGGTTATGGACCACCAGCCGCAGATAGAATGTGTTCCTGTTTTCCATTGTAGTTATACTACTGAGATCCTTAGCATGAAACCGTAGAAAGTGACAACTTGCCCATAGACAACTACTAGCAGTCGATAAATTCTTCCAAATCTATGAACAGAGCCGAATACACTGTCAAGAACATAGGCCTGTTAGTGTTGGGTGGGTGAGAGTTGGAATGCTAAGCAGTCCTGGTGTCCGTTGTCTAAATCCTTCAGCTCTGCTATAAATCGTCTTGTTCTCTGCTGATTTGACAGTGATGACAGTCATAGACCGTCAGGAAGGAATGACTTCTCTGGTTCATACAGCAGCTAGTAATCTTACAACAGTTCACATTATGCTGAAGCAAGCAGAACAATAGAAAAGGTAGAGTAACAGTAGTCATGGGAAAAGGTGATAGAACTGTTACGTTAAAAGCAATTTAAGAAATTGATACAATAAAATACCTGGCATGTATTCATAGGGGCCGGGCTGGACTCTGGAGAGGAGAGAAAAGAACTATTTGAAAGAGATAATGCTAGCTCTAGATCTCTTACATATATATATATATATATATATATATATATATATATATATATTTCCAAAGATAACAGAGTTTGGAGGTATTCATTTTGGAGCTAACCTTCTGAATTTCCTCTGACCTCATTATATCCTATGCCTTGCCCTTTATTAGATTCCACAAAGCAAGACTATGGCAAGTGACCATGGGTGTTTTGTTTTGTTTTTTAAAAAACAGAATATGTCTCTCAGAATACTTTAGAAAAGTACTTAAATATAGGTTGAATGTGTGAAAGTAGTAAAAGATTGGACATTGAAAATTTTTTATCTGTTGGTAGAATTCTTTTTTTTTTTTAAAGTAAGCAGAGTATCAGCTTCTGTCTGTCTTGATATGTCAATTTCTTTCAACTCTTTCCTTGATCTTTAGTGATGATGCTAGAAGCTACTGAATAGATCAGAAGATGAATTTTCTGATCACAAACTGGTATTTGTATGTTAGGTTTTCCTTCTTCCATTAGGGGACCCTAATCCCCAGTGGTATACATTTACATGCCTGATATATATACATATTCATCGGTGTTTCTTTATTTTATTCTTTTTAAAACTACAAACAAAATGCAGTTTTTAAAATAATTTCAGTTCTAATGTATCAAAACACATGTTTTCAGCCAGGTGGGAGTAGTGTGCACACTTGTAAGCTCAGCCCTCTGGAAGATGAGGCAAGATTGTTTGATCTGAGCAGTTTAGTGGTTTAGTGAGATCCTGTCTCAAGATTAAAAAAAAAAATAGATCTGGGGATATAGCTCAATTCAGAGGCCCTGTGTTCCATCCCCAGTGCCAGCACCACCCCCCAAAAAATGTTTTCCTAAGTGTAGTTGAGTTGTCAAAACAGAACTTAAGCATAATATATAACATAGTATAACATAATTTTGGAGTATTTCTTTAGTGGAAAGCTGAACTCTAGTCCTGCTTTCTGTGATTTTAATATCTCATTCTGTGTTGGCCTTTGATTCAGGATGAATTCAAGTTCTTAGTGTAGCCAAGTGCCACAAATTGGGTGAGCTTTAGATGTAGAATGGCTTTCATTTTAATGATTGTTAAAGCTTTTAGGAGTAAAAAGGAAGAATGAAAGAGAACTATTATAAATTTCTTGCCTAAAAGGATTATTCTGGTAAGATTAAAAGTGGAGACAAGCTAAGCCCTGAGTTATAGATCTGAAGGTCACATGAGAGAGAACATCAGAAAATCACAGAGCAATCAGAAGAAAAGACAAAGTGCTAATGACTGTGTCATCAAAAGGTACCCCAAAAGGCCATCCTGTCACCAGACACGTTTTCTCTTCGAGGTGGGCAGTCAGACTGTAAGGGGAAAAATCTTTTCTTTTTAAATTACTAAGTATGCTCAGAAGGCTAAGGCAGGAGGATCTGTGCAAGCTTGAGGCCTGCACAGTGAATTAAAGGCCGTCCTGAACTACATAGTGAAACCCTGTCAAAACCAAACCAAACAAAAATTGTGAAGTATTTCCTATCTGTAAAAACAGGTGGAGAAATGTATGCCCTTTAGCTTGAGAAATTAAACACTGTCTTGCTGCACCCAAATCCCTTCCTCCATCCTATTTCTTGTCCTGATTGGGTATTTATTATCCACCTGTGTTTATTCTTTGCTATATGAGTACGTGTCTATACATGTGTATGTTTATGTATCTATAAATATTATATAGTATGATAAGCATATTTTAAACCCTTATTTAGAAGGTATTACACTATATGCATCCTGCAGTTTTGTTTTTTTTGAGACAATTTTGCTTTGTAGTTCAAGCTGACCCTGAACTCACTGTGTAGCCCAGGAAAGCCTTTAACTCACAGCAATCCTCCTGCCTCTGGCTCCCAAGTGCTGGGATTACAGGTGTGAGCCACCACGCCTGGCATTGTGGTATGTGGTACCCAGGATCGAACTCGGGACCTTGCACTTGCCAGGCAGACATTGGAACCACTGAGCTAAATCTCTGGCCCAGTTTGTTCTTTTTAATACTTTGAAAATATTAACTTGGTACACATGACTCTGGTTTATTCATTTTTATCTACTACATAGCATTTCTGTCTCTATTCCATATTTTTAAAAATCATTCTTCTATTGACTGAGTATTTTGAGGGACAAAAAAGAGGAATTTATTATGTCATTTTTAAAGTTAGACTATGGGATGTTGTTTTGACTTCCAAAATGCCAGTTTCCTTTTTTGGTGCTCAATATCCTTGTTTATCAGATTCCTGGGAAAACCCTTAGTGCTTTCCCAGCGAAGGCAGAGAAAGTCACGTCTCACTGCACAGATGAATGTGCCTTGTGCAAAGTGCAGAGCAGTATCTGCTGTAATTCTGGGTGCTCAGAAGGATCGAGCTGCTGCAGCAAAAGTGAAGCTTACTAAAACCCACAGATTTTTCAAGGGCTGACAAACTGTGGATGAAAACTTGTTGGGTTTAATTCATTGTTCTGTGTGTTTGGAATTATTTGCAGTTTGGACACTACCCACTTTATTTAGAAAAGCCTATGTACCTTTATGATAAAAAAAAAACAAAAAACCCACTGCTTTTGAATTTTGTCATGGTTTTTGACGTAAACCAGGGGAAAATGAGGTCCTGAATCGTGTGTGTGTGTGTGTGTGTGTGTGTGTGTGTGTGCATGTACACGCATGTGAATCCTCATTGAGACAGATAATTGGTGTGAAATAAATATTTACTTTAATAATAAGCTTGCCTATTAGCCCATGTACTATATATTCTTTGTAGTCATTGTTTTTAAAAATCTCACAGTTTATTTATTTCCTCAATTTCATGCTCTTCTGTTTCATTGGTACCATCCTTGGTATGGTTGGAGCATTTTTACAGAGTACAAGTTCAAAGCTTCATTCAGGTGGTCCCTCCGAGTGATTTGCTATATAGTGCATTCAGTGGAAATGCTGAGGTAGCAGGGGAAACACTGATAAATGGGACGCTTTCCAGGGACAGGAGCGAAGGCAAGGCAGCACAAGCCAAAATTAAGAAGAAAATGTTACTTAGACACTGAAGATATAGTCTGGCCAGATATGCTATTAACATTAAATATCTTATTCTAATTAAATTAATTGGGACCTGGGCAGTGTGAGCCACCAGATTGTCTGTTAAGAAGAGTGATGAGTTTAAGCTTATTAGAATTAAGGGTCTTGTAAGAGTAGTCTTTTGGCTGACACTTATTTAGGATGAAATATTATCTTTGCTGCTTTTTATTTGATAGGTTCTAGAGCCTCAAGGATGATGAAAATCAGCAGCTTATTTATTTCTTCTATGGTTTTGAAGAAAAAGGGAGATATCTTTAGTGAAGGAAGAAGTTTTTTCTTTTTTTTGTAGATAGGAAGAAAATTATTAATATAATTAAGAATGATTTTTGTTTTTTCACTGTTGTTTTTCTTGCTAACCACATAATTATTCTTCTCATTCACAGTATAGGTGTGGGGCGAGGAGTTAGTGGTATGTGAAAGGGCTTCTTTTATTTTTTTTTCCCTTGTTTTGGAATGATCTTTAGTTATTTTCATACAGAACCCCTATTCCGGAGAGCTGCGTGGTGAAGCAAATTAACTGGATTGATTTTTTGTGGTAGTGTGGATCAAACCAAGGACCTTGTACATGCTTGGTGATTGCTTTATGACTGAGCTGCACCTGACATCCCCCACCACCTCTTTTAAAGGACTGAAGTTTTTAAAGTTTTGTTTGAGACCTCTGTTGTCAGAATTCCCTTTAACCAGAAAACTATTTCCTCATTGTTTATTAAGGTTCTATCCTTTTGTTGTTAATTTCAGCAGCACAGAGATAGAATGAAAAAAATTTTCTCCCTTTGAAAATATTTTTAGGGCTGAGGATATAGTTCAGTGACACTACACTGGCAAGTGCAAAGTCTTGAGTTCAATCCCTGGTACTACAAAAAAAAAAAAAAAAAAGCATACCTAGGGTAATCAAGGCTTTAATGCTTTTCTGAAGCGTATTGCAGTTTTTCAGAAGTAAATCTGGATTTAGTCTAGATTATAATCCACATCTTTCGAAACTTTCCTCTTATCCTAAAGGTCACTGTAACACTAGTAGCTAAGAATGACATTAAGGCCTTTTGAGATTTTCTTTTCATTTTTGGCATTACATCCTGAAGTACCCATGTGAGCTGGCTCCTGAGGGCCTTTACTTTTGACATTGATTTTACTTTTTTCTGTTCTTTTAGGTCTTTCACTACTATTCCTACAGTGGTTGCAAGATACCGCTTCTTCCTCCCTCTCCATGTACCATGCCAGTGACATCTTAGCTGCTAGAGTGTGGAGCTGGCCTGTGGGAGTCAAGTAAGTGCCTTTTTTACTATTTGGCATGGTTTTTGCTTATTGTGCAAAGCCATGTAGAGAAACTTCTTAAGATTAGTTTTAAAAAGGCACTTGCTTGATCCTCGTGGGCTGGCTCTTCGCTCCAGTCTGCTGTCGAACACCTGGTAGCTAACATGGGGCTGCATTTAGTGAGATGACTATTGCAGGACGGAACATTTTTGTTCAGATAAACACAAAGGGGTGAAAGGTTTGGACATGGCTTGAGCATAAATACTGGTGAGCAACCCCTGTCCCATCCCAGAGTAAATCAGAACTGTTGGCTTAAATAGGTTACTCTGGCCTTCTGGAAATTTAGTAGGTTATGAAGATCAAAAATCTGCATGAAAACAGAAGTGCTTTTCTAGGAGAGGCAATGATTTTGACATTTATCTTGATTTAGTCGATAGAAGTCGCATTAATAAGATTGACATTAATCAGGTTGGTTTTTGTGTTTATTGCTAAAGTTGCTAAAACCTGGTATTTTACTTTTGCAGGTCATCTTGTAAATTTTGCCTATGTAAATTAACGCATCCCCTGTTATATCATAACAACCATGTAAGGGAGAGTGTTTTCCTGCTCTGTCTTAGGTATTGGTGGTGTGACCTGTTCACGCAGGGGAAACTTGAACATTCACAGGTATGTGAAGATCACAATTCATAAGCATTTTTCCCCCCTGCAAACAAGTTTATTTTGGTGTGAACTTATGATGTGGTTTGATAAAATTTATCTTTCTAGTTGATTTTACTGGAAATTTTTTACTTTCCAGTTTACCTTTTACTATAAAATAGGGCCTAGCAAACTATGGCCTAGATTGCTGCTTGTTTTTAGAGAGAAATTTTTTTTTATCAAAACACAGATCAATTCATTTATATAGTCCATGGCTGCTCTTGTACAGTAAGGAGAGAGAGGAATTATTACTACCAAGCCCATGTGGCCCATATACCTAAAATACTCATTATCTGACTTGTTAATAAAAATTTTGTACAAGAACTCTATTTTACAAGAACCAAAATGCAAATTTCATTTAACTATAATCTTGATAGAGCCCTAGTTGGCTTCAAATAGGCTTTTAAAGGGAAAACAGCAAAGCCTAGACCTATATCAAAATGTTGCTGACTATCTAGTAAATATTTTTACACACACACACACACACACACACACACACACACACACACCCAGACCCAGTGGTTCCTTGGTTCACAAACTCAGTTCTCTTCGTGATTCTGGTCATAAACTGAACTGGATGAGAACTGAATCATCAAATCTCATCAGAAGGTCAACATTGAACTAACCAATGAATTTGATCATATAGTACAAAGCTAGGATGACAGTGGGATACTACTAATTTTTAGATTCTCTAAGGGTTTAATAGGACAGATAAGGATAAAAGATTTCACTAGAATATCTAGTACAGGGCAGAGAATTTAGCTCAGTGGTTCCACTGCCTTGCAGACTCAAGGTCCTAGGTTTGATCCGGAACCACATACAACATGCCAGGCGGGTGTGTAGATCCATGCTCAGCAGCAATCAGTACCACATACCACACTGCCGGGTGTGGTGGCTCATGCCTGTAATCCTAGCACTCTGGAGGCAGAGGCAGGAGGAATGCTGAGTTTGAGGCTGAGTTCAGGACCAGCCTGAACTACAAAGTGAGACCCTGTCTCAAAAAAACTAAAAAAAAAAAAAAAAAAATAGAATATCTAGTACAGCCAAGAAATGATAATGCAAGGTTCTCCTGATTCTTGGAAGAATTCCTGCAGTTAACATAGCTTTGAAATCATGGGTATTGAGGGACCGAGATGTTTTAGGATCAGAGAGCAAACTAGGTATAGAACTGAGGCTAAAGCTAGGTCTCCTGCTTCTTGCCCAGGGTTCCTTTTATTAAGTTTTATAGCATATTACTGGCTGCTTTTTTCTCGATTAGCTAAAAGACCTAGTACATTTCTTCTCTTTATTTCTTTATCAAATAGAAACTTGATGATTTAAATCAGAAAGATGCAATTATTGGAATGTTGGCTTTACTTAGAATTTGGATTGTTTTATTTTATTTATTGAAGATTACTAGAGGATTGCTTCTTAATCATTATAGTGTATATGCAGAAAGGTTAGATTATATAAACTAAGACAAGAATTCTGATTCTTGATCATAATTTTATAGCTAGAGTAAAACTAAAATTAGGATAGATAGAATGTTCTCCTTATGTATTTATGTATCGAACCCTATAGATTAAAAAAGGAGAGAGAGGGAGAGAGACTTTCTAAAGTATCTGGATTACATTCTGAAAAGAACTTTATAAGTTCATTACAGTCTACGGATTATTTTTCACAGTTTTCAGTTGACATTTAAAAATAAATTTTGTTTTAGAATAGTCTTAGGCTTAAGGATAAATGCAAAGTTAGTGCACAGAATTCTCAGGTATCACCTTCCCCTGCCTTCTCTGTTGTTAACATCTTATATCACTATGGTCTAGTAGTTGTAATTAATAAATCTGGTTATGTTATTATCAGCAAAATGTAAATCTACACTTAAATCTACACTAACTCAGATTTCCAAAGGTTTTTTTTTTTTTGCCTGTTTTATTTGATAAATACTTTTATTTGTTTGTTTCTGAGGGTTGGTAAAAGGATTTTATTAGCATGTTTACTGAGGTAGAAGGCATTTATATGACCACTTGAAAGGTAGAATACTGTAGTTCTGAAGTTCTTTTCAGCTTCCAAATTTTAAAAAAAAATTTCTTTTTATTCTTGGTCATGGTGCTAGGGATTAAATCTAGGGCTTTTGCACTGAGCTACACATTCCTAACCCTTTTAAAACTGTTTCTGAATTTTAGCTTCCTCAGTTCCAGAAATGACAAGGCACATTTACTTTGTTCTAAGTGTTATTAAGTGTCACAGGCCAGATTGCTGGTAAAAATATTCTAAAGCACATTGCTTCCTTTGGAACCATGAGCATGAACTGTCTTCCTTCAATATCCATTTCTTCCTGAAAGTACTCCTTTTGGAAGTGAGCACTTTCTAGTGAATCATAAATCATTCTCGTCTCACTATAGAGACCTTAAAATATGTCTTCTTTAAGAATTCTTTAATTATTTACTAAAGTTGAACACATCAATGCCCTATGACTCAGCAGTTCCACTGATAGATTTATACACAACAGAATTGTGTGTGTATAGGCATCAGAATATAGGGACAAAAAATGTTTTGTGTACAGCAGGACTAATCAAATTGGGATTCTCCAGCTGCCTATCAGTAGTAAAATGCGTAAGTTCTGACACGGTCACACACAGAATATTAAAAAGTGGGTAGAATGAAAAAAACTACAGTTACTTATACAAATTTATGATTCTCATGAATATAATGTTAAACAGAATAATGAGGCATACTCTGATTCCATTTACGTGTGTGTGTGTGGTTTTTTTTTTTTTTTTTTTGAGACAGGGTCTTGCTTTGTAGTGCAGGCAGGTCCTGAGCTCTTTCTGTAGCTCTGGCAAGCCTTGAACTCACAGCAATCCTCCTGCGTCTGCGTCCTGAGTGCTGGGATTACAGGCGTGAGCTACCACGCCCGGCACTGTGGTATGTGGTTAACAGATAGAACTTGGGACCTAGGCAGTTGCAAGGCAGACACTGAAACCACTGAGCTAAATCCCTGGTCCCATTTACCTAATTTTTAAAAAATGGGTAAAATTAAGTGATATTAAAGAAGTCAGAAGGTTGATTTTCCTTGGGGGCATTAGAGAAAAATTGGAACAGGACATGAAGGGGCTATGAGACATTGATTTTTTTCTAGGCTTGGGTACTGATTACATTGGTGTATTCACCTTACGAAAAACAAGCATATATACTTTTTACATGCATGTTATTCAAGGGAAAATGTATATAAAAAAAGAGAAATCACAATTAAACAGAATTTACTGCAAGCTTATAAGGAATATACAGAGAATAAGTTGAATGAATCAACCTATATTAGAATAAATGGGGTCAAAATTTAGGATTATGAAGGGTGCTATTGTGTTACTAGAGTGTTACAGTCCTACTTACCCCATAAGATGAATAGCGTAGGTGGTGTTAGTGGCTTCTTTTTCTTGTTCCCAGGTTTGGGGAACACTTCAGAAGAAGACACCTTTTCTTTGTGGTCTCTTAAAAAGTACAGTCACCAAGTCATAATGTTCATTCATTGTTGCTACAGAACCTGGAAGTGGTTGCGGCGTGGGTGTGTTGTGTTAATGTGTGGTGGTGTGCTCTCCTTTCGTTAGACCAGTGAATGGGCTTCAGTTTGTCTCTCTGCTTATTGTACACGTTCTTTTGGCTCTCAAGGCGTCGCTTCTCGCCTAACCTGAATGCAGAGTCCTTTTCCCAAGTGGAGACCTTTTGTGACCTTTCTTACCTGTACCTTTGGCTTTCTGTTATTTGTGTTAAGATTAATTTTGGCTTTTCCCTTTTGTATGTAATCTTTTCTTACCACCTTCCTTTAAAATTGTGGTAAAATATGCATAATATAAATTTTGCCATCTTAATTCTTTTTTTTAATGCACAGTTTAATATCTTACTCTTTTATTTAGTAACTAAACCCTGGTTGGAATCTCCTCATCTTATTTATCTTGCATTTTACATTTCTGTTATTAACATTCCACTTGTTTTGATTCTGCAGTGAGCCTGGATGTTCCCACTGCAGTCAGTTCATTCTTGTACATCTTCCAGCCGGATTGGTCTAAAGCCGCACTTACAGGGGCTAATGATGTGGCACCGTTGCAGAGCACCTGCCTAACATGACAAGGCTCTGGAACCAATCTACAGTAACACAAAAACAAAAAATTAAAAAAAATAAAACCGTACTTACTGTCACTTCTAACATAAAGGCTTACCACGACTGATTGAATTCAATCCAAATTACACTGATATTCAAGGCCTTCTATATTGAACTCCAACCTAATTTTCTATCTTTAATGATAAGATTTTTGATAACCTTTGGCTGGATATTATCTTCCAGGTTATGCATAGTAATATAAATGTATGGTTGTATTTAATTTTTTTCTGAACACTTTTAAACAGATGGAGGAAACAGAAGCAGAGGAGTTCCAAGTAACATGCCTAGACTCGTAAGAGATGGATGGAACTAGGAGTTCAGTATGCTCTTGGGTTGCTGCAGCCTCAGCCCATGGGCTCCTGCAGGGAAGGCAGCCACTCCACCTCCGGGTCACATCTCCAGTGTGTGTCCCGCATGGCCAAGCTGACTTGAACTTGAGACCTTCCTACTTCAGCTCTCATATCGTTGGGCATATAAATTCATACAGCTGTTCTCAGCACTTCCTCATGCTTTTGAATGCCTTGAGTAGGGTGCTTCCTAATCACTATGTGCACACCCCCCTTATCTAACTCATTCATTTGTAGATCCTCTGCTTAGTAGGCACGTACTTATTCCTGTCTTCCTCCTTACAGTCTCACTCTCATGACCCATCTGGTTAATGATTTCTTCCCTCTTCTTCAGTTCACGACGATTTATTAGCCCTGGCACGTGTTTTATACTTTGACTTCCATATAAATGTATATATATTTTCTAAATGAATGATTTTGCTTAGATTTTAGATTTTAAATTCGAAAAGGGACCGATTTATCTTTTTTTTGGGCATCCATTCAGGGCCTTATATATATAATAAATATTCAATAAATGTATGAATTGGATCAGTTGCAATGATAATAAAACCCTTTGTAGCTGAAGATACATAGGTACACCTAAGACTTTTTCTTGGTCCTTTGAGTTTCTTCAGGTGCTGTGTAAGTTCAGCTGTCAGTCTTGTTTTAGAACCGGGAATGAGATGATAGGCTAGCATTAAATATTTTATTGTCATTCTTGTGGTTATTATTTCAGAGGGGTCACTATGGGCTCAACCAATCTTCTTGAGGTCACCTCCTGAGAGGCTGGGACTCCAGGCTGTGCACCCACTCCTGGTTAGCTTCAGCTAATGTTTAAAGCTTGATAATATAGGGACTCCCATCAGAGCAGCTCTTTATATTTGGAGACCCCTGTATTTCCCCTAGATAATATGAACAGCTTTCCAATTCAGTTTTGCTGTTTTTGTCTATCCTTCCCGATGATAGAATCCAGTGGTGGGAATGATGACATCAGACCAGGGACTCCTATGCATCTGCGTGGCTTCTACCCTCACTCGAAGTAAAAGGCTTAAGTTGCCTCCAGGTAGTCGTGATAACCTGGGTCTCCAGTGAGGGGAAAGCCTCTCATCTGAAGCATGTACCTCTTTTCCTGGTGCAGTTACTCCCTCACTGGCTGGTTCAGAGCTCTGAAACACACAGCAATCTGCCCGTCCCGGTGGCACATTCGGCTCTCCTGATCCCATGGGCCCCTGTCCTTGCCTGCTCTATACTTGCCACAGTGACCTCTGTGCTGCTCTTCAAATTGGACATACACCCGCCTCACAGCACCTTTTCATTTGCAGTTTTCTGTGATTAAAATTTTCTTTTCAACACATACAGCTTTGCCTGTTTCCTATTTGCCTTGTCTCTGCTCAGATATTGTATTCTCTATAAGGTCTTTCATGATCTTTCTGAATAAATTTTTATTTTATTGGTTGTTCTAAGAGGATTTCTAATATACCCTCCAGTGTTTTTGCATCTGTCTGATGTCTTGCTGGAGTGATGTATTATTGCTATTTCTAGGCAATGTTGTCTGTGGGTGGGGATAATGGTTATATTTGCTGTTGAGACTGAAAAAGAATCATTTTAATTTTGTTGAAATGAAAATATCTCTCATACATATAAGCAAATCAGTTTGGGCCTGTTGTTGGTAATTGCAATGTTAAATATTTTTTTTCCGTCGTCTTTTTTTTTTTTTTCCTGTGCTGAAGATGGAACTCAAGGCCTTGTGCATGCTAAGCAAGTGGTCTACTATTAAACTTCATCCTCAGCCCAGAACTTTAAATTCCTATTGACTTTAGCTCCTTGTGAGTAACTCAACAGTATTGTGATTAAGTATATATTTGGTAGTGTGAAAATAATAAGAAAATGGAATTTGTTACTTTTTTTTTTTTTTTTGGAGACAGGTTCTTGCTTTGTAGTTCAGGCTGGGCCTCAGCTCAGCCTCAAACTCACAGCAATCCTCCTGCCTCTGCCTCCAGAGTGCTGGGATTACAGATGTGAGCCACCACACCTGGCATTGTGGAATGTGGTGCTGATTGCTGGTGGGCATGAGTCACCTCAGGCATTGTTGTATGTGGCTACAGAGGATCAAACTCAGTACTTTACACTTGCAAGGCAGACACTGGAACCACTGAGCTTTATCCCTGGTCCAATAAATCATTTTTGATTTTGTGTTTAATTAAGAAATAGAGAAAAAGATTTTGTTTTTTCTTTTTAATGGTGCTGGGGATTGAAATCAGGGCCTCACACGTGGTAAAGCAAGCACTGTCACTTAGCCATAAGTCCAGTCCAGTCTCTTTTCTTTTTTATGAGAGTTTGTGTTACTTTATTGGGTGGTATTTTAATTAAAATGTATATTCTTTCCTCAAAACTATTGACCATTTGAGAAAAGGTACCTTTTTCCTACCAAAACATTTCTTTTACGTAAGTTGTTTTTTCTATTTTGGCAGTTAAGGTTTTAATGCCTGTCAGATATTTTGTCGGAGTGAACAAACATAAACTTAGTTTTCTTCATGTGTATGACACTTTTTTCCCCCTAAAATAGCACCCCCATTCCTGGGCTTTGATCCTAGGACCTTGTCCTTAGCTATATCTCTAGCCCTTCTTATTTGGAGACAGGTCTCACTAAATTGCCCTGGCTAACCTTGAGCTTTTGATCTGTATGCCCCAGGCTCCCCAGCTCCTGGAATTACAGGCTACACCTGCCCTTCTTTTTAGACGGTCTTGATAATGTTGCCCAGTCTGGTCTGAAACTCCTGGGCCCAAGGCCCTCCTTCTGCCTTAGCCTCTAGAGTTCTGAGACTGCAGACATGTACCACCATGCTTGGCTTATCCATTTTCAAAAACTTCTTTCCTATTATAAAAAATTTAAATAAAATGAGAAGAAAAATACAATTTAGAGATAATCGTTGTTGATATTCTTATATGTTCCTTCTAGACCTCTTTTTGTTCTAGTGATTTTGTTGTTGTTGTTTTTTGAGACAGGGTCTCGCTTTGTAGTTCAGGCTGGTCCTGAACTCAGCCTTGAACTCAGCAATACTCCTGCCTCTGCCTTTCAAGTGCTGGGATTTCTAGACCACTTTTGATAGAGTTTTTTTTTTTATTAAAAAAAATAGTTCATCTTTATACCGGTATAAAACCATGTAACTTTTTTCCTTTCCTTATCAGTATCCAAAATTTGATGAATTTGGTGTATACATTTAATGACAGCATAATATTCCAAGAAGTATTTAAGTGTTGCTAAGGCTGTATAAGTGTTTGTGTTTGTAATGTACTTTTCAAAATAGATTGTGTGAAACTGGGTGTGTAGCTTAGTGGTAGATCACATACTTAGCATGTGTGAGGCCCTGAATTCAATCTCTAACACCAAAAAATAAACACGAAACAAAATTGATTGGGTGACATACCTGAAATTAGCAAAACAGACCTTCTTTCTGCATATTTGCCTGATGCCTTGTACTTGCCTGGCATGCCATGTTTTCCATTTTATTTTGTTTTGTCTTTGGTGGTGTAAGGAGTGGAACTCAGGACCTTGGTTTTGCTAGGCAGATGCAGCACCACTGAGCTACATCCTCAGCCCAGCAACGAAGAATATTAAGAAAGAAGCTTTCTTTTAAGTGTGTGACTACATATGTTGAGCATTCTCAATTTAAAAAGTCTGAGATTTTAAATGCTACAAAATTTGAAAAAAAAAAATTGCCAAACCAAGCTCTCTCTGTAGTTCAGGCTGGCCTTGAACTCATAGCAGTCCTTTTGCCTCAGCTTCCCTAGGATTATAGGCATGTCCCATCACACCCAGAAAAATGTGAAATTTTTTGAGCACTGATGTCATGCCATAGTGGAAAAATTCCACCTGACTTACTATGAAGAATGGTGATCACAGAACAAGTACATTAAAAATATTGTGTAAAATTGAGCTACATTTACTTTGAATTCCTGTCCTCCCCACCAGTGCCATTCAGATGGCCTTCCCAGACTGTGACCCTACTTTTTTCAGCATCACTGCTGCCTTTGAAGAAACTGAGCCCAGTGGGGTCTCTGAGAGGGGACTTCTGGCCAGCAGCTACAGCGGGAACTAATGACCCCGAAGATGTCTGGACAAAGGAATTTCTGCCTTCCTCAGTGAGACAACCTTTTCAATGGTCAGAAGCTTCGTGGAGCAGTTGGTGTAGCTCGTATGCGAAGGCCTGGGAATAAGCTCCCTGTGGCTGCCTTTTCATTAGGCACCTAGTGATACCAGTGCTCTTGCCCCAACATAGACGAACATCTGAAGGACAGGTGGGATGCCCTGCATGATGACAAGACCACTCTCACTGTCAGAACCTTTTAGGAGCGCCTGCCATAATTAGCCCTTAAATGCACATTAGCTCTTTGAAGCTATGGAAAAACCTCACAGCTTTTAGGTACCTGTAAGAAATCTATTCAAGGGGCCGGGGAGTTAGCTCAGTGGTTCCAGCGCCTGTCTTGCAAGCGCAAGGACCCGGGTTCGATCCCTGGTCACCACATACGATACTGGGCGTGGAGACTCACGCCCAGCAGCAACCAGTACCACATACTACAGTGCCGAGCGTGGTGGCTCACGCCTGTAATCCCAGCACTCGGGAGGCAGAGGCACGAGGACTGCTGTGATGTGAGTTGGAGGCTGAGCTCAGGGCCAGCCTGAGCTACAAAGCGAGACCCTGTCTCAAAAAATCTAAAAAAAAAAAAAAAAAAGAAATCTATTCAAAGCAGGTCAGTAGCTATGACCCCCTGCTCTGGGCTGCCCAGCATCTCCTTGTGTCTTCTTTTTATTTTTTCCTTAGGTGGCCTGTTCATTTCCAGATTTTTACTTAAGACTGTCTTGAACTGTGGTGGATTTTGTTTGTTGGTGTGTTGAGGCAAGGCCTCACTGTGTGTAGCCCAGGCTGGCTTTGAACCCAGCAGTCCTGCTGAGTGCTGGTTTTAGGCATGTTGTACCAAGCCTCATGGTTAGGTTTTGTTTTTTACAAGTCAAGTCTCTGAGATTTTTTTTTTTCTTTTCAGTACTAGGGATTGAATGGAGGCCCTTGCACTTATGAATCAGGTGTTGTACCGCTTAGTTAAATCTCTGGCTCTCTCAGCCTTTTGATATATACCAAATAAATACATTTTGGTTTTTTGGTTTTTATTTTATTTTGTTTTGTTTTTGAGATAGGGTGTCACTTTGTAATTCAGGCTGGCCTCAAACTCGGCAATCCTGCTACCTCTGCCTCTGCCTCCCAAGTGCTGGGATCACAGGTGTGAGCCGCCATACCCGGCATTGTGGTGTGTGGTAATGATTGCTGGTGGATGAGTCACCACACCTGGCATTGTTGTATATGGTTACCGGGGATCCCCAGGCCCTTGTACTTGCAAGACAGTCACTAGAACCACTGAGCAAAATCCTGGCCCACATTTTGGGTTTTTTTTGTGAAGAAGTGTATAAAATTATTTTCAGGCTGCACTAGGTATTTATGGGTCATAAATGAGTATTGTGTTTAGTCTTGGATCTCATTCCCAATATCTCATTATGTATATGAGAATATTCCAAATGCCCAGAGTTCCAAAATCTGAAACATTTCTGATCCTAGGCATTTTGGATAAGAAATACTTACCTTGTACTGAAAAAACAAAACAAAACAAAACAAAACAAAAAATCCCATTTCCTGCTGCTGTACAGTTTGTTCTTTTTCGCTTCTGCTTGCCTTGCTAGTGTGACTAATGTATGCCCACCGTTGCTCAGGTATGAATTTTATAAAATGTGTTTCTAAAAAAGGCATAAAAATAGTTATCTACTTATATTTTTGCTAACAGTATGTTTTGTCAAATTTTTGGATCTATGGCTGTTGAAAACATCTCAATATAAGTTAAATTTGTATTTCTCATTATGACTGAAGTTGAACATCTTTTTATTTTCAGTGCTGAGAATCAAACCCAAAGTCTTGCACATGCTAGGCAAGCACTGTATCACTGAACTGCATCCCCAGCACCATCTTTTAAAAAATACTCTGTTTTCTTTGGCTGTGAACTAAAACTCATGTTTCTTAACTCCTACCGTGATGTCAGTCTTTTTCTTTTGATTTACTGGCATTCTTTTATACAAAGGAAACTAATCCTTTGTCATCTGAATGGCAATTTTTTAAAGGTTTTTTTTTTTTTTTTTAAATATTTTAAGTCCTTTAAGTTTGACTAAACACATTGAATTCTTAGGTACTAAAATTTTTAACAGTTGCGTCATATATGAAAGTAGGGAACTGTTAACTGAGCTTAATGATATTAGTCCTGAAAATATCTGAAGATAAGTTTGTGAATGGTTAGATTCATTCCTTCTTACAGAGAAACAAACTCCAGCTAAACATCTGGAAGAATTTTCTCTCACTAGATCAGCTTTAATATAGAGCATCAATGGATTTCACTCCCCCTCAACCTTTTTTTTTTTACTGAATCTATTATTGGGGAAGGCGATAACAAACCTTTTCCCAGGTTATTTCCCCAAATCGTCACTCTTCAGTGATGCTAAATAAATGATCTCCACATCATTTAGAAGTTGAGATTAGCTGTTTTGTAAGAACTCTTTATTTTCATGTTTTTATTTAGAAATATAAATTCCTGTAACAACACATTGAGTTTTATATAAGTGTATTTATATGATTACATTGTTTATAATTTTATAAATTGGTTCATATTATGCACTGTTTTCTGGATCTTGTTCTTTTCAAATAGTAACAGATAACAGAGCTTCCTCTAAGCCAACAAACAGCTCGAGGTCATTAGTTCGGTGGCTGTATAATATGCCATTGCATATAGTAGGTAGTAGGCAAATGGAGTGGAGAGATATTTTGAAATCTGATTGGAAGATGAGGTTTGGGAAATAAGGGCCATTTTGGTAACTGAATTTTATTTTTAAATTAAGTTTTCACGTGGTTGTAAGAGGGTTAATTATAAGACTCTCTTTCCCTAGTAGTTTTCAGCTTGAACAGATAAATATAGAGCACCAATGTTCAGAGAGGAAACTCCATAAAAAAATGTGTGGGTAGCTGTTGTAGTTTTACCCAGCAGATAACATCTAGAATAAAGAGCAGATGAAAATACTCATTGAGGATTAGTGTTCTTAAAACATCATCAAATACGATGTTCTCCAAGCCTAGCATTCAGAGTCATTCATAATCTTGCTCATTTTGCCTGTCTGATATTTCTCACTGAGCCCAACATAATTTTCCTTAATCCTACATTTTTCTGTGTTTGCCATACTTCTTCCTAGTGCCCTATTTTTGATTTCATGCTTTGAAAGACATACATATCTCTTCTGCATCCCTGATTGCAGTCTTTTTTCTGTATCCCATATAAGCATTATCTCCATCAGAAAGCTTCTTTGCTGTCTTGGTCTTTCTTAATCCATTTCAACTCTTAACTCCTATAACACTGGTATTTTGAATTTCTTTCAACAAGCTCCTATGTGTATATTTGCACAATGGTAAAAGGCTTTTTGGTTTTCTTGCATGCTTTTATGTGAGGTGCTTGCTATTCTAAATAGTTGGTTTATGGGAGTGAGTAGGACTCACAACATCTCTGTCCTCATGGACTGTATGTTCTCATGGACAGAGACAGAGAAAAGTGAAATAATTAACAAGAAATTATCATACAGTAAAAATCCAAAGAAAAAATTCACAAAAAATGAATCAGAGTTCTTAGTTGTGAATGCCAGTGCTTGTTCTAGTCAGTATAATCAGGGGGAAAAACCTATCTTTTTAAGGTTATAAGGCTGAATCTTCAGGGAAGCCAAAGAGTCAATCTTGGAGTCTGCTTAGCCAGAAACAATGCCCAAATTATACCTTAGAACCGAATCATTAAAGATTCGACTCTTTTTGCCACTGGGTACAGATATTAAAACCTGTTTCACGGCTGCTGAGCTTGATACACATCTGCTGAGATCCCTGCTTTTCCCACTTCTGAAAGAAAGCCAAGGTGACTCTGAAACACTGTTTCAGAATAGGCCCCACTTGGTGTCTCCACTGTGTAGTTGGCTTCATAATTGAAAGATCGTGTGGATATGTTTGGTTGACAGAATGTAGGCCACATACCTGCTTACTGCTTTCAAAAGAGCCTGGGAAAGTGAATTTTTTTTACTTCTATTTCAGGTAGATAGCCTGTTGAGAAGAGAAAATGTCCAAACAAGGAAGGTCATGTAAAGGCACTGAGTAGTTAAAAACAATAGGAAATGTGACATGGTAGATAGTGACACAAATTTGAAGTTAGACTCGAGTAGTCAGAGACAGCCTTTCTTATGGGCATGATGTTTGAGCTGACCCACAACCAGGAGCAATCCATGGAGGGATACTGGCGAAGAGTGTGTCAGTAGAGGGGACAAATGCAAAGCCCCTGGTTTGGAATTTAGCGAGTCATAGGTATGTTGTATGAGCTTGACCTGTTGGAGGAAGAGGAGCTTGGTGAGGGGCCAGAGTGTGTAAGTGATAGGAACTGTAGTTAGAAGTGATATGGGAGAGAGGCTTGTAACAGTGAGGACACTGACCTTATTCTTCCATCCTTCTCTGAGATGTTCTGCTGAGAGCAGGAATGTCAATAGAGGAGTGGAGATAAGAAAGTTTTGTGTTGCTGAATCCCATGCGCTGTGAGTATCAAGGGATGACTCAAATTATTTGTATATTATTCAGAAAAAGATCAGCACAGGAATTTAGCAGAGATAAAGACTAGAAAGAATAGTGTCCAGGGAACACAGGGATGAAGTCTTGTTTTTATTTCAGTGCCTGTCCTGGTAGGCCTTACAAGAAGTTGTTTCGTAATTGTTTTTACGGTGTTGTCCAAAAACAGTGTATTGGGGTTGCATTGACTTGTGCTGCGTAGCTTTCTTGACTGCATCAGAGTACAAAATGCTGTAGCCCCAGGTGTATACTGGTCCATCTTTCCTATTAAAAAATAGCATTGTAATGATGTGACAGAAAACTGCTTTTTTAGGCTCTTAAAAAAGAAGTCAACTTCACAAAGAAGTAAGATAAACTTGCCTTTGGAATGCAGAATAATTACCACTTTGACTAAAGTAAATTCTGCTTCTTGTTCAGTCTGTCTTCAATTTCTGAAACTCAACTTCTAAAACTGGAATACATACATGGTCCAAATTTATTTAATCCTGTTCTACTCTGGAGTGGGATTTAGTTTTTGGATCATAGATAGTAATCGTTTTTACGCCTCAGCACTGATGGCGTCTTGTGTCAGGTAGTTCTTTGCCCCTGGGATCCTCTCCTATACATTGTGACCTGTTTAACAGTGTGCCTGGCCTGTACCGAGTAGATGTAGGTAGCATTTCTGCCCTCAGCTGTTGTGGCTCAGAGTTTCTTTACACATTATCAGATACCAATCATTTAAAAGTGCTGTTAAACTTTTTGGGGCCAAGGTGTTGGTGACCCCTGCAGGCCCTGCTGTTTAAGACGCTGAAGTGTAAGGATCCCTTGAGTCCAGACGTTCGAGGTCAACTGGCACTGAGACTCCATCTCAAAATAAAACCTTCCACATAAGAAGGTAAAAACCCTTTTTCATTGTGTGTACAACATTTAGATTTTTCTAATATTACTTTTAAAAGACCAGATACTGTTTAATCAAGAGTTCACCATGAGCAATGTAGTGAATGTAATAGTTGATTCTGGAATAACCAGTTAGCCCTTTCTTCTTTGTGCAGCTGTAGTGTGGTTTCTGAGTCTGACCCTCACCTTGAGTCTGAACTCTCATTAGCCAAGCTGTTTGTTTTGAGACTGCTGGAAATAACCTATTAAGGGATCATGGAATCAGTTTAGTATCATGGCAGCCAATGTGTTATAAAATAATACAGAGAAAGTCAGAATACCCTGTGTATATTAAAGATAACTTGTTTCTCATAATGTTTGTTTCACTTGTCTGTTTTTGTGTGTATGTGGTAAGTCTTGTTAAATATAGATATACACTGGATAATTAAAAACTCCATATAAAATGATTGAGTGACATTTTAGCTGTCTTTTTTTTTTTTTTTTTGAGGTACCAAACATCGAACTTGGGCCCTTGGGCTTGTAAGGTAGGCACCGTGCCAGTGAGCAAAATCCCTGGCCCTAGTAGCTGTCCTAATTTGTGTAATTACACTCAATAGTGTTCACTCAGGGATGAAATCACCTAACGGCATTTCTCCCAACCTATTGCCATTGTTAAAGACACACTTGACTATTTCTTATTGTGAGTTTTACTTGAAAAAGGAAGTCTTGGTTTAAACTAAGCATGATAATTCCATTCTTGCCAGTGATTGATTCAGAAGGCCAGGTGGAAGCCAGTCTATACCTGGAATTTTCTTAGTGCAGTTACTGATTCTAGAATGGGCATTTGATGTAAGTCGATCCAGTCAACCTTAGGTAAGGGAGCCTCCACTTTTCTGCTTCCTTTGCAAGGAGAAGCTTGTGAAGCCAGTATTAGTGGCTGCCACCTGAAACAACAAAAGGAAACAGCTGATGATATTAACCATAGATGTAGTCTCGGCAGTCCAGGAGGCAGTTTGGAAGCCTACTCCTACTTATGGTCTTCCAGAGATAGTACATTTTCAAAGTGTTTAATGCATTTCGGAGTTTCTTATTCTATTTGTCACTGAAATGGTACTTACTGATAAATAGAAGTGAGGATTGTCATGTTTTGAAATACTAACTGCTGGGACTGATGGATAAAAATTATATAAATCCTTATTTATTATCTAATAATTAGACTGAATAACGATTTACTGCAGGTCTCATAAAACAGCTTCAGTTAAATGTAATATTTAATATTTATAGAATTTACTACTTTATGAATCCTGAGAATTTTACATGTAAAAATCTCATTATTTAAAGGCTCTCTTACCTATATGTTTTGTTTGTTTGTTTTTGTTTTGTTTTTTTAGGTTTTATGAGACAGGGTCTCGCTTTGTAGCTCAGGCTGGCCCTGAGCTCAGCCTCAAACTCACATCACAGCAATCCTCCTGCCTCTGCCTCCTGAGTGCTGGGATTACAGGCGTGAGCCACCATGCCTGGCACTGTGGTATGTGGTACTGGTTGCTGCTGGGGTGAGTCCACACCCAGTATTGTATGTGGTTACCGGAGATCGAACCTGGGTCCTTGTGCTCGCAAGACAGGCGCTAGAACCGCTGAGCCAAATCCCCAGCCCCAGTTGTTTGTTTTTATCAGTTCTGAGACTTTACAATTTCCTTTTCACCTATTCTCAGAGATGCTTTTGTTTTTTTGAACTCAAAGAACAGCTGTGATTTTCTTTTATTGGTATGTTTGCCTGTAGTTCTCTGCATAGTGTTCAAAAGGTAAAATTCATTTAACTTACCCTTTTTAAAGGACCCTCTCTGAAATAATTAAGGCTATAAAGACAACAACCAGTAAGAAAATAAAAATTGCTCCATGTGTTTAGACTGAGGACTTTTAACTCTGGGTGTTCTTCAGTTGGTGTGAGCACCAAGGAATGGATATTGGGAAGTTATGGCTTTGCCTAACTTCACTGTCAGGGGAGAGCAATGTCTGTCTCTCTGTGTCTGTCTCTGTCTGTATGCCTGCCTCTCTCTCACACATCACAACACTTTATTGAGGAACAGTTCACATAACTTTAATCTGTGTAAAATACACAACTCATTAGTTTTAAAATACAGAGAGGCAGGCATAGTGGTGCATGCAATCTGGGAGACTGAGGCAAGAGAACTGCAAGTTTGAGCTGGCGTAAGCAATTCAGTGATGTAGTGAGACTCTGATTCAATGTAAAACTAGCTCAATGTAAAAGCCTTGAGTTCAATCCCGAATATTCGAAGTGTGTTGGGTGCGGGGGATGACAGTTCTATAATCATTATTTAATGCTAGAACATTTTCATCTCCATAGAAGAAACCCCCATGGCCCCAAACAGCTACACCCCATTACCTCCTACCCAGTCCCCAGCAGTAACCAATTTTTCTTTTTTATGTGGACTTTCCTCTTCTGAACATTTCATTTGAACAGGACTCATAATACATGACCCTCCCCCATCCACCAGTGATTGAGCTCAGGACCTTGTGTTTTGCCACTGAGCTAAATCCTTGGCTCCCAATACATGGCCTTTTGTTACTGGCTTTGATCATTAATCAGTGTTTCCAGGGTTCATTCATTGTGCAAAACGTTTTAGCATTTTAATCTTATTTACTGCTAAATATTTCATTCTATGTATATGCATATATGCATGTTTTGTTTATCCATTCATCACTTGCTAGACCTTTTGAGATGTTTTCCATCTTTTTCACCACTATCAATAATGGTACCATGACATTTGCGTACAGGTATTTTGTGGGCATGCATATTCATTTTTCTTTTTTCTTTAAATTGAAATCTTTATTATTATATTACATATATGCATCATGATTGCACTCAACAGTGAGAATTTGTACCAGCATATGACACAACTTAATTCTCACTTTTTCCCATGTCCCTATCCATCCTACCACTCCGGCCTCCTTTATACATAAGCTTTGTTTCCTTTCTTTTTTGTTATAATTTCATTATTTTTCCCCTCGTTATTTACCTTTACACAGTACAAGTGGAGCTGCTGAGTCATAGGATAATTTTGTGTTTACTTTTGTGAGGAAATTTTGAACTGTTTCCCAAAATTTTCATATCATTTTAAATCTCACCAACAATGTGTGAGAGTTCTAATTTCTCTGTATCTTCACCAACACATATATTCTCTTTTTTTTTTTTTTAAGGTTTTTTGAGACAGGGTCTCGCTTTGTGGTTCAGGCTGGCCCTCAGCTCAGCCTCCAACTCACATCACAGCAATCCTCCTGCCTCTGCCTCCCGAGTGCTGGGATTACAGGCGCAAGCCACCATGCCCGGCACTGTGGTATGTGGTACTGGTTGCTGCTGGGTGTGAGTCTCCACGCCCAGTATTGTTATGTGGTTACCAGGGATCGAACCCGGGTCCTTGCGCTTGCAAGACAGGCGCCGGAACCACTGAGCTGTATCCCCGGCCCACATATATTCTCAATAGTGTTTTATTTTTAGCTTGCCTAGTGGATATAAAGTGCTGTCTCATGGTGGTGGTGTTTTGTTTTTCTTTTTGGTGTTAGGAACTGAACCTAGTTCTTCACAGATGGATGAGCTCTAACTCTGAGCTGTACTCCTGATTATGGTTTTGATTTGCATTTTCGTATTAACCAATGATGCTGAACACACTTTCATGTGCTTATTACCTATTTGTGGTTAATAAAGTGCCCATTTAAAACTTTAGGGCATTTTAAAATCAGGTTTTTGTCTTTCTGTTGTTGAGTGCTTATGGGTAAGGTTGTCTTTTAAGTTTTTTTTTTTCCCTCCTCATTGCGACTCTAGCATCTATTCACTTATTTGAACTGATAATTTATAAAATCTTTTTCTCAAGGAGGGCAGTGATAGCCCCTTTTTAGCATCACTCGGAGTTTTGGAGGAGAATTCTGAGGATTTGTGCTGAGCTGCATCCCAGTCCCCCACCCACCACATTCTGAGACAGAGTCTTTCTGAGTCATTGTATAAGCCAGAGTGGGCTTGAATGTATGATCCTTCTGCCTCAGCTTCTGATAGTGCTGAGATTACAGGAATGCACCATCATGTCTGACATAACTCGGTTTTTCTGAAAGTCAGTCCCTGAGAGATTGTCATAATTTAAAACTTTGAAGGTAAGATTGTGCTGTGTAAAGACAGATAAGTGGAAGAAATTAAAAAGCACTGCTAATAGATCAAACATGATAAGGTAGTTGTGAACTGAATTAAATCCCTGAATTCCTTATGGACTCTGAGCAGGGAACTTATTACTGCTAAGTGTATCAAACACCTGTTTTTGGTTTCGATCCTGCTCCTTTTTTTTTGTAACCTCATATACTTATTTGTGATGAAAACACTCAAAATTTACTCTTAAACATTTGAACATATACAGTACATTGTTATTAATTCTAGTCACCATGTAGTACAGTACGTCTCTTGCATCTATTCCTCCTGTTAAACAGAAATCTTATATCCTTCAATCATCTCCCCAATCCCTGCCAGCCAGTATTCTATTCTTTAGTTTTATAAATTCAACACTGCCTATCTGTCTGTCTATCTCTTTTTATTATGTGAAACATAATAAATACATTCATTATAAGGAGTTGGTACATAAACATGTTTCATTTTAGTCCTTTTTATTCCCTGACTCCGTCCTTAGATCCCCTTCTCATCTGCAAAAGATCTTTCTCCCTATTTTCTATCATCTGTCTACTATTTTGCTCTTAGATTCACTTCGAGTTTCTCAGAAGAAAAACCACAAAATTATTTAACGTTTTTATCTGATTTATTTCACTTAGTATTATAGTCTCCAAGTGTATCTGTTTTTCTACAAATGACTCAAATTTATCCCTTATGCTAGGTAGTATTCCATTGTGTATACATATCACATTTTATTTATCTATTATCTGTTGACTTGGCTATTAGGAGTTGTGCTGCTGTAAACATGGGTATGTATGTATCTCTGTAATATGTCTTTAACTGTTTTGGAAAGATATCCAAAAGTAGTATCGCTGGGTCTGTCATACTCCTTAAAAACATTCTCTTGTTCAGAATATAAAACTGGTACCTAGGACTGTGAGGGGTTTTTGGTTGTTTTAATTTTTGTTTTTTGTTTGTTTTTTAGTTTTTTGAGACAGGGTCTTGCTTTATAGTTCAGGCTGATCCTGAACTCAGCCTTGAACTCAGCAATCCTCCTGCCTCTGCCTCTCAAGAGTTGGGATTATAGGTGTGAGCCACCATGTCCAGCATTGTGGTGTGTGGTACTGATTGCTGGTGGCTGTGAGTCACCACACCTGGCATTGTTGTATGTGGTTACCAGGGATCAAACCTGGGCCCTTGGGCTTGCAAGGTCGGCACCAGACCTTAAGTCCTGGCCCAGTGAGGTTTTAAAGATATTTAAATTGTGCATTCATTTTTATCTTCCTTTAGAAATGTAGGTATTGGAAGAATTCATAGTTTGTTTACTGGAACAAAAGAATGGCTTGTGTAGCTATCATATATGTTCCATTTTTTTGTGTAGCAAATGTACATTGTCAATTAGATTGATTAAATTATAGGAAAGAGCATCCATGAGATGAAAATGACCCCTTTGAATGTTTTGTCTACATCTGGTGGGGTTTAATGTGGGTATAATCTTTCAGCTAAAGCATTTATGCCTGATTATCTGATTATTAAATAGAAAAAGATAACAAATAAGATCTGTGTAAGAAGTGCTAAAGGAGAGGGGGTTGGAAAGAGCACAGGCTTTCATGCTGGAGTGGGTTCATCATTTCCTCTTTGGTAAGCCGTGATTAAACCACATTCATCTCTCAAATTTATTTTGTGAAATGTGAAGATAAAGTGATGCAGTCTGTGAGAAGCACTTATTTATTTTATTTTATTTTATTTTTTTGAGACAGGGTCTCACTTTGTAGTTCAGGCTGGCCCTGAGCTCAACTTCAAACTCACATCACAGCAATCCTCCTGCCTCTGCCTCCCGAGTGCTGGGATTACAGGCGTGAGCCACCATGCCTGGCACTGTGGTATGTGGTACTGGTTGCTGCTGGGCGTGAGTCTCCACATCCAGTATTTTATGTGATTACTGGGGACTGAACCTGGATCTTTGCGCCTGCAAGACAGGCGGCGGAACCACTGAGCTAAATCCCCGGCCCAAGAAGCATTTAGACTAGTGCTTAGAGGTACCTGCTATGCAAAATGTTTCAAATTTACGTTATTTGTAGAAAATTTCAGATAATCTTAACTACTTAAATTGAAATATCTCCTTAATTTTAACAAAATTTTCTGGTAATTTAATTTCATGAATGTATATAAAAGTCAACCTTAACTTCTTTTTTAAAAAAGGATTAACTTTTTATTATAATGATAAAATATGTTCATTGAAGGAAATTTGGAAAATTATTTTAAAAGTTACATTTTTCAAAATTTATGAAAGGATAGTAACAGAAGCTTTAAATGGAAATGTGGTTCAAGGAAAAAAAAA
>PVIR01007964.1:0-58572 GCA_004026965.1 Petromus typicus
TCCATCCGCTAGGAGCAGGCCCACGGTGCCACAAGGAGACCTGGAGGGTTCTCTCAAGCCTGACCTGTCCCTCGCCTCTCTGCAGGGACAGTCCCAGCCCAGAGGATCCCTACAGGTTCTTTTCAACAGCTCTGCCTCATCGCCTGACCATCAAGACCCAGCGAAAGTCCTCCTTCTGAGGGCTCTGCTGCCATAGGCCCACGGAGGTCTTCATTTTTACTGTCAGTCAGGGGAAGCCTGAGCGGGGAGCTCCCCAGCCACAGCACTTACTTCCTGCTTCATCTGGCTGCTTAGCCTGTCTCATCTGATGGGAGGCCTCGCAGCACGGGCGACAGAAGAAGTCCTTCTGAGATGTGCGATAGGGGAGTGAGCCTGTTCATCTGCGTTCCTTCTCCATGAACATTCTGGGCATAATTCAGAACAGATGATAAATAGCAACAATTAGCACGTAGTGCCCACCTGAGGCAGGCCAGGCACTGCACATGTACTTTGCCACTTATTCTCGGAACACTGGTGTGGATAATGCAGAGGCCAGCCCTGGCTGCCTCCAGTTTACAGATGAGGAAGCTCAGGCACAGAGAAAGTAAGTCACTTCCTGAAAGATAAAACTACCTCTTTTCATGAGCATTCACATAACTTAAAAAAAAATTCAAAGATTATCATCTCTGTAATGCCAGCACTGCTTCCCACTGTTTTACCCAAATTTGTCTTTTGTTTCTTTCTCACTACACTAACTCTTTGCTCCCTGTAAGCAAAACTGTTATCTTGCTCAGACCTCTTATATGGTGCTACAACACAGATCTCTGGGAGAGGGTATTTCCCCTATTGCTAAAAACTTTCTTTAGGAACATGAGGGGCAAACACGAGGTGAACTGCACTTAACAGTAGCATTCATTCATCCCCGTCAGGAATGTACTACACGAGTCACCAAGCCCTCCCCTAGAGACAAATGTCCTGGCACACTTCGCCACCAGACACTCAACTCTGCCTATGGGCCAAGTGCCTTCCCAAAGTGGTACCTGACCCAGCCTGGACCTGAACATGACTTTCCCCTAAGGAGGAGTCAGAGGGGCAAAGAAATGTACCCAAGCTCCCAGTGCCAGCTGAGTGAAGCCAGGAGAATAAGCAGATTAACCACCAGGGAGATTTTCCCTCCAGGTCCTCCTTCCCTATGACCTCCTCATCCCTTAGCCTAAGAAATAAGTACCAAAGAGGGCCTTATCATTAACCTGGGACCACAGCAGGCCATAATGCAAGGGAAACTACTTCGGGCCTCACTTCCCAGCTGGAAACCTGGAAGCACTTACTAAAAACACTTCCTGTCTGAAAACCCGGAAGCACTCAGAGTAATGTGAGGTCTTACTCTCTAAGCATTCGCTGTTAAGCTGCAGAGACAACATAGGAAGAAGAAGACACATTACTCGAGACCCCCAAGCAGTATCATTACATAAGGTTATAATGAGTCAGATTGTGTTATCTAACAAAAACATGGAAGTCCTGCCCCTGGTACTTGTGATTGTTAATCTGATTTGAAAAATGGGGTCTTGGGCTGGGGAGTTAGCTCAGTGGTTCCAGTGCCTGTCTTGCAAGCACAAGGACCGGGGTTCGATCCCTGGTAACCGCATATCATACTGGGCGTGGAGACTCACGCCCAGCAACAATCAGTACCACACACCACAGTGCCGGGCGTGGTGGCTCATGCCTATAATCCCAGCACTCAGGAGGCACAGGCAGGAGGATTGCTGGGATGTGAGTTGGAGGCTGAGCTCAGGGCCAGCCTGAACCATAAATAGCGAGACCCTGTCTCAAAAAACCTAAAAAAAAAAAAAATGGGGTCTTTGCGGATGTAACTAAGATGCAAATTAGATGAGGTCATACATACACAGGGCAGTCCGTTAATGCAGTAAGACACATCCTTGTAGGAATGGAGAATAGTGAAGACCACATGACAATGGGCAGAGACAGGTGACACAGTTGAGAGCTGAGGGACACTACAGGCTGCTGTCCTACCAGAAACTAACAAGAGGGAAGCAGAGACTCCCCTGTAAGCTTCAAAAGCTGGACACCTTCAAAAGCTACAGACACCTTTGCAAACTTAGGCCCTCGGCAACGGTAAATCACTGTTATTTTAAACCACAGAGCTGTGGCACTGTTAGGCCAGACCTGGAGAACTCATGCAGGACCACTCAGCCTTTCAACCCCATCCAGGAAGCCATGTTTTGTTCTCCTTGGAGTCCAAGCAGCTGCTGCAGTTCCCACTGCACAGTAGGTCTCAGAAAGTATTTGATAACTGAGCCACTTAAAGAAATAAAATATAATCTTAAGAAGGGGATTGAGGTGAAGCCCAGTGGCCATATCTGCCTGGCACAGACAAGGCCCTGGGTTCAATCTCAGGACATGGGTTGAGGGTTTGAAGCTTGGTAAGCTGAGGAACCAGATCTTTTAGCTCTACTAAGAAACCTGAGCAGATTAAGTGCAGATTCATTTGCAGAATGAACACAAATTTTAAACGGAGTGAGCAGGAAGCCCAAAAGCCTTCGCAGTGAGCCTTTCTCATCTATTTTCCAGGATTTTGCATAGGGTTCCACACACAGCAGCTGCTTCGCACTTTCTCAAGGATAGAAAGGAAAACGAACGGAGGGAGGGAGGAGAAAAGACCAGGATCGTATTTCTACAACTCTCGGTTTCCTTCAGTGTATGCATCATGGCTATGAAGTAGCCAGTTGAATTTGTAAAGTTTCCATTACATTAAAAGCCATTCACAGCGGAACTGTTTTTCCAACTGTCTTTCGAAAACACATCTTTTTGTTTTACATCCAGGAACGCTGAGGCTTCCTAACCCTTCCAACTATGCTAGAAATGCAGAGTTGAGAGGTCAGGCGCTGTGACCAGCTGCAGGGACATGCTTCCCATCCACGTGCAGCCTGCATTCCCCACCACTGCTCTGAAGCCACAAAAGGGCATCAGCTGGGCTCTGGGAAACTCAAACTGGGCCAATAGGGAGCAGCATCATGACAGCACTTCTGCTGTGACACTTGGAAAGGGGGGAAGGGGCCACAGATGCTTGCAGAGGAGGGTTTTAACTTGGGCCAGGTCACTGGTACACATGGAGGAAAGTCCTAGAAAAAGGCCAGCTGGTACAAACTCTCAATGTTGAGTGCGATGATGATGTATATATATAAAATGTACTAATAAAGATTTGAATTTTTTTTTTAAAAAGACCAGCTGACGTCTGTGGCTGGCTGAGTTCCTTCCATTTGCTGTATTGCTGTCCTCCTGGCAGAATTTGGGGTAAAAAACAAGGAGCTCTTGCACCACGTTCCCTTGGCCTTGAGCTGTCCCAGGATGGATGGCACTTGCACTGAGGGTGCTGAGGCCTTACTCATGCCTTCCACGCAGTCTGAAGTAGGAGGTCCTAGATGCACGTCTCTGACACATGCACAAAGTCTCCACTCCCATGGTTCCCTTTCTCTTCTACTGAACTCGATATTCCAGCACCAACCTGGTCTGTAGAATGCCAGGTCGGTTCCTGACTGTGACTAGACAAAGCTGAGCCTCGTTTTAGTTCCGGATGGAGAAGACTGCTGTGTATTTCCTGATGTCACCCACAAGCGCTGTTTACCCAGTGAAGTGGGAACTTTCCCATCAAAGGTATCAGTAGAGATGGTCCTAGGACCACATAGCTGGGTCAGCTCCTGTGCACTCTTGTGGCCACCAGGTGTGCCACACTCAGCCTGACTGGCCAGGCTACCCAACTGTGTCGTATTTACCTTTTCCTCTAGTGAGAAGTCCCCATGAGGAGTGCCATGCCTGTGCATACACTCTTGTGTCCCAAGCATCCTAGCCTGGTTCCAGGCACCTAAGAAATATCCAATTGTATGTTAGATGAATAAACAACTTGATTAACCTATAGAACTAGATGTAAGGCTTTCCGTCACACTTCAGCGTGCAGGCTTTGGAACCAAACACTATGCTCCTCCATGAACCAGCTGCATGTCTTTATGAAAGTAATACATTAAATTGCCTTAAATTGTCTTAAGTGTAACATTCAAAGAACTTTTGCACCCAAGAGACCAGCACCCAGGGTAGGAAACAGAACCAGAAGGATCTCAGATACCTACATCTCATGTTCCTTTCTGGTCACTATATCCTGACTTCCCCAAGAGTCCTCTCTGACTGTGACTTCACATAGGGGTAAATAACCCTTAGCATGCTATCCACAGAAACTTAAGAACAGAAGTAGCACATAGAAATAGTAGGAGCATTAGAAATAGGAGCAACAGCACTGCAGCACATCAACAGAAGTAACTCATAGTCGGATAGGCAGTAATTGTCAAAGTAATAATCATGATGACAGAAGTTGGGACAGTAATAGTAGAAAGAGCAGCATGGTAAAAGTAACAGTAGAAACAGAAGTAATAATGATGGGAATAAAAACAAGCAGTCAATAGCAAGAGTAGCAATAGCAAACAACAGTAACAAAATAATAGTGACAACTGAAGTAATAGTAGTATAATAGAAGTGAGAGTAATAAGAGCAATAGTCACCGTAGCAGTTACATTACTAATACTAGGAGCAATTACCAGAAGCAGTAGTGGTAACAGAAGTGAGAGTGGTAGTCGGGGTAGCAGTAAGGAGAAGAGAGGAAGTAGTACAGTAATAAGCAGGAGTATTTGTGATACCAGCTAGCACTTGTGTAGCACTCAAGACACGCCAGTTACTATCCTCAAGTACTCTACCTTACCTCAGCCAACACTCAACGGAACTATTTGGAGTGTATAATACACAGAGTTGTATAAAATAGGGGAAGTTAGGTACAGACAGGTTAAGTAGCTTTTCTGAGGTCACATAACTGGAGCTGTGGATCTAGGGCTGAGAAATCAAGCAGTCTGGTCGCACAACCTCCTTTATTAGCACTGCAAAGAAGGCTCAATGCTCTATTATTGGTTTGCTTCTTCTGCTACGGTTCCCAATTCGGTAACTACACAGACTTACAGAATAAAGATTAAAGAACACTTCGTAGGCCTTTTGTGCTAAGTGAAGCCAGAGGACTATATTCTGGCAGCAGGGTACCAGCAAAGCATTAGATGCAATTTCCAAAAGGCATTTTTAAAGAGAACAGGCCTGCTTTTCTTCTTCTTTGTACTGGGGATCGAACTCAGGACCTTGTACTTGTAAGACAAATGCTTAAGCCACTGAGCTAAATCCCTGGCCCCTTTCTTCTTGTTCTTTTCTTCCACTAGTAGATGTGATAGCTGGAGTGCAGGCACCTAGAATGGGACTATGAGGCAATTTTGGGAATGAAGGATCACATGGCAGAGAAAGATCTCTTAGAGATTGCTAGAGCAGCTCTACACAGTTTCTGTTTAAAATTTTAGACGAGAGAATATATATACTTTTTATACTTTTAAAGCCAATGTTCTTTTAGATTGCAGGTCATTCAGAGCAAAACTTAATTCTAATAATACCCCAAGTCTTTGCAATTACAGTGTAATTAAGTTTAATGCCGCTTTGGGTCAGACTCTTGATAGAACAAACAAAACAAGAGAAAACATGACCTAGTAGTCACCTAGTAGATCAGTTACAACAAGAAGCGTGTAACTCTCATTTCCTCTGGAAAGTACGTACAGTCCCTCGTCATGTCTTTTCTGTGTCACTTTAAGAGACTCCGAGACTCCTAAGTTCCACCTCCCACCTCTCTTACCCCATCTCGTATTCTTTGCTTGTCTAACCATCCTTACAAACTATTTTCCCCATAACAAACTGAAATAGCAGTGTTCGATGTACTTACAGTATGCAAGACACTGTACTGTATATCTTTTTCTTTTATTCCTGACTTTTCACAAAAAAAGGAAACTAAAAACAGAGTGTCAGTGACTTGCCGAAGATCAGGGAGTGAGTCAGACCCAGGCCCGGGATTCAGCCACAGCCGCTAGCATCTGCTCTTTCCTCACCACCTGACTGTTTGGAAAGGCCTGCCATCGCAGTCCGTCCTTCTCTCAGGTCGCCCTGACAGCCTCACGACTCAGATGCTATGCATCTTCTCCGCTAGTTTTTCCTGATTCTTTTTTTTTTTTAATTTTTTTTGAGACAGGGTCTCGCTTTTGTCATTCAGGCTGGCCCTGAGCTCAGCCTCCAACTCACATCCCAGCAATCCTCCTGCCTCTGCCTGCCGAATGCTGGGATTACAGGCGTGAGCCACCACACCCGGCACTGTGGTATGTGGTACTGATTGCTGCTGGGAGTGAGTCTCCACACCCAGTACTGTATGTGGTTAACCGGGGATTGAACCCAGGTCCGTGCACTTGCAAGACAGATGCCGGAACCACTGAACTAAATCCCTGGCCCTCCTGATTCTTGCTGTCCAGTCTGATGTCCTATTCTGTAATGCAAACCTCCATCTATTCAGGTCATATCCTTCAGACTCCCTTGCAGAACCCAAACAGGCCTCAGTGATCCCTGCTGCAGAAGGAGATAATTCACACCTCCACCAAGTGGCGACATGACCAAGAGGAAAAGGGCAGGGTCCCAGGGTCAGAGAGAGCTGACTGCGACTCTAGCTGGGCTAGTTCTCTATCTGTGAAACACATGTGGTAATCCACACCCAGAAAGACTGCAGCTGGACTGAAACAAATGAGAAAAAGGAACCAAAGAACCCAGTACACAGTGGATTTGGTTATAATAGGACCTACTGCCTTGAGGGAAAATGGTGGAGTAGTGAGCAGCCGAAACTCAGCCTCTCTCAGGTTCACAATCCAGACACTGGCAAACTACTGAGGCAGGAGAAAAAGACAAGCAGACGCCCAGGACTGAGAAACAAACTGATAGGAAAACAAAAACCTACAGAAAAACTGAAGACACTGAACATAACACGAACAAGGAAGAAACAATCCGTGCTTTCTCCCTGGCTCCCGGCTTGTGTCTTGCTGGAATTTTTAGCTTGCTGGATCTACAGAGAGAAAGGATAAGTGGGGGACCCCAAAGAGCTTCCGGGGGGAGACAGCGGTGCAATGGATCAGCAGGTGCTGGGAGCTGCAGTCAAGTTTGAGATCTTGCTCCTCAGTGAGTCCTTTGACTGCAGCTGTCTCCCTGGAGAAAATGCTTTGGCAGAGCCATCTTAGGAAAGACTTTGAATCCAGGATTCAGCCTAGGAGAAGAGAGCTTAGCCTGTGGGTTCCGTTTGTTACATTCCCACAGGGACAGGGTGACAGACAGCCACATCAGACAGCGGTGGTCCAGGAACTATGCAAACTGGACAGAGAAGCCCTGGAGGGTTGAGATCATGACACAAGCCCCTCCAATCATGGCCGGAGGCCAGGCTCAGCCAGAAGAGCTCTGATTTCCAGAGCTGCAGCGATGGTGTCCTCCTCCTAATTCTGTCTGCCGGTGCTTACATTAGCATGGATCTGTAGTCTGACTGCTTCCTTTATCCCTGGCATGAAAAAGGTCACGTCTTGAGTTGGACACTGACCCACAATTGTACATCTTAAAAGAAAACTACATATTCAAATCACAGAGAATCTCTCTTACTTTATTTTTGTTTCTGTTTTTTGGGGGGTGGGGAGGGGGTTTTGAGGCAGGATCTTGCTTTTGTAGTTCAGGCTGGCCCTGAGCTTAGCCTTGAACTCACAGCAATCCTCCTGCCTCTGCCTTCCAAGTGCTGGGACCACAGGCGTGAGCCACCATGCCTGGCACTGTGTTATGTGGTTCTGATTGCTGGTGGGTGAGAGTCTCCATGCCCAGCATTGTTGTGTATGGTTACCGGGGATCGAACATGGGACCTTGAGCTTATAAGGCAGGCACTAGAACCACTGAGCTACATCCCTGGCCCATTTCTGTTTCTTGATGTGTGTGTGTGTGTGTGTGTGTGTGTGTGTGTGTGTGTTAGTTTTTCTTCTCTTTTTTTAAATTCTCCTTTCTTCTTCATCACTTTATTTGGATTTGGTATTTTCCTTTGATTTTCTTCCTTATATCTTATCTCTTGTATTTTTAAAATTTTCTTCATTTTTTTTCTTCTTCTCCCTTTAATTTTTCCCCCTTCACTTTTTTCTCTTATTTTGACTTCATACATAATTTCTTCTCCCTTGTTTTCTATCTTTTGCCTTTCATCAGTTTTTCCCTTATTTTTATCTAATTCTATAAACATCCTTGAACAATAAAATCCTTTCTACCAATTCTTCTCATACCTCTCATATCATATAGTTCAAGGTTCCAAAATTTTTCTTTTTGCATTACTCCATTTCCATCCTATATCTTTAATAGGTTGACCATAATGACTTATGAGCCTTTTGATAGTTATTAACACTATGAAATTACTATTAATTTTATTTTTGCCATTAGTAGGAAAGTAGCTGTTGTATTTAAACATATATTAGCTGTAAGACAATACCTGTGTGGTCTTAATGATTACAGTATAATTATAGATTTCTTACTGGGGTTAAGGATGGTACATAACTGGTTCTTATGTGATATTAATGTCCAGTTTCTTTCAGATGATACCATTGTAGCTGATATGCTTGTTATTACCAGCATCACATAATTGTTGCTATTTTTCTGTAAGTCAACTCTGACATTACCTTTGTGACATTAACAATACTGGAGTTCATGCCCAGAGAACCTGGTTGTTGGGCTAATTACACAGCACTTGCCCCTCCCAAATTAACCAAGGAGGTCAGATCTTAAAATTGAGGTAAATGATTATATTTACCTCTGTCCAAAGTACATTACTGAAAAGCAACTAAAGTGATCTCTACACAACCAATAAAGTGTCTGGACTATACGCATTCACAAAGCTCAACACAAAACAAAAAAAATCAACAAATAAACAATAGAAACATAAGGAAAAAAATACCTCCCAGAACTCGCAAGTCCTCTGAAGCCAATCCAGTGGGCACCAAGAGGCATTACAGCACAAGCCACAAACTTAAAGAAGAGACAGAAAACAGACCAAAGAGGTCTTTATCCCTGGCATGAATCACAGAAGGATCACAGAAGATACAGCTAAACAGATAAAAAGAAGTAATAAAAATGAGCCAAGAGCTGCCAGAAGACACTCATAAAAAGCTAGATGTGCCAAAGAAAACAATGTAAAAATACATGGCCAGTTTAGCAAAGAATTAAAATCCATGACAAGGTTTCAATCAGAAATCCAGGTGATTAAAAACATTACAGTGAAAATATAGGCAGAAGCAACCAATGAGAGGACAGAATTTCAAAACTAAAAAATGATGCTTTCAAAGATCAGTTACTCAAAGATACCTTAAAACAACAAGAGAGCATGAAAAATGGATCCAATAGTTGTTAGGTGACGCAATGAAGACCAATCTAAGAATAACTGGAATAAGTGAAAAAAAATCAGAAGACAATACAAACAGCCTAAGAAACCTTCACAGAAATAATAGCAAAAAACTTCTCAAATATAGGAAAAGAGGTAAATATACAGATGTATAAAAACTCTAAGAGCCACAACCAAAAGAGAAATTGTCAGAGCCACATTGTACTCCGAGGACCAGAAGTCCATCACAGGGACAAATCCTTCAAGCTCAGGGCAAGGCAACCAATCACATGTAGAGGTAAATCCATTAGAATTACAGCAGACTTCTCTATACAAACCTTAGAGGCCAACGGGACATGGAGAAAAATGTTTCAAGCCCTCAAAAGATAACTTCTGACCCAACTTATATATCTTGCAAAGCTTCGCTTCAAAACTGATGGAGAAATAATGTATTTCCATGGTTAGGAGCATCTCAAGAAATTCATGACCACCACACCAGCATTGCAGAAAATTCTCAAGTATATCCCAGAAACAGACAATGAATTCAACAATGTCAATAAGTTAAAAAGACTCAATGTACCTGGCAGAATGAGCAGTTATGCAAAAAGGGAAAAAGGAAATCAGGAACAGAAAAATAAAGCAATGACAGGAATAAGTCAATGCCTTCCAGCAATGACTCTTAATGTGAATGTTCTCAGTTCCCTGATCAAAAGACAAAGAATGGCAGACTAGGTAAAAAATAGAAACAAAACAAAACAAAACAAAAACCAATGCTATGCAGTGTACAATAAACACATTTATCTGAAAAAGAAACACAAATTAAAAACTCAAAGGATTAAAAACAATATTCCATGCAACGGGAACCTAGATAAAAGTAGGAGTAGCTATCTTAGTTTTAGACAAAGTAGATTTCAGGTCAAAACTAATCAGAAGAGTCAAAAGAAGGTCACTACATATTGGTTAAAGGATCAATTTAACAGGAAGAGAGAATAATTATAAAAATGTATGCAGTAAATACTGGTGCATTCAACTGCATAAAACAAACACTAATGGACATGAAAAATCAGATAAACATCAATACAGTTACAAGGGTGGACTTCAATATCCCACTGTCACAAATAGACAGATAAACTAGATAAGAACAGTCAATAAAGAAATATCAGAGTAGAAGCAAACTGTCAAACATACGGACTTAACAGATACCTATAGAGTGTTTCATCTAACAACACAATATACATTCTTTTCAACAGCTTGTGGGACTTTCTCTAAAACAGATAAAATATTAGCCCATAAAGCAGGCTTCAATGAAAGCCAAAGAAATGACATTAACCCATGCATAAGAGTGTAGTGCAATGAAACTAGAAATCAGTGATAAAAGAAATCAGAAACGATGCAACACCAGGAAATTAAATGATTCTCTTTTGAATAATCAGTGGGTCACAGATTAAATTAAGGAAGAAATTTGACAATTTCTATAATCTAATGATAATGCCAGTATGACATAATGGAAACTATACGGCGTGAGAGAAATTTATACTGGTGAATTCCTGTATCATAAAAAACAGACCGAGCTCAAATAAATAATGTAACGATCTACTTCCAAGTTCTAGAAAAATAGGAACAATCAAAGCTGGTACAAATAAGGAAATTACAAGATCAGAACAGAAATTAATAAAATCGAGACAAAAAATACAAACAACATATGAACTCCAAATTTTATTCTTTGAAAGAATAAACAAAATAGATGAACCCTTAGCAAAATCCCTGGCCTATGTGTTTTGGCAACTTTATAAATGCAAATTATAACAACAATGAGATTCCATCTCACTCCAAAAAGAATGGCCATTATCAAGAGATCAAACAGCAAGTAACGTTGAAGAGACTATAGGGAAAAAGGAACCCTTCTTCATTGTTAGCAGGTGTATAAACTTGTACCACACTGTACTATAAAGCAGCATGGAGATTTTCAAAAAACTAAAAATTTCACATGATTCAGCTATCTCTTTCTAGGTATCTTCCCATAAAAGTTAAAGATATCATATTATAGTAATACATGCATGCCTATGTTTATAGCAGCACAGTTCATAGCAGCTAAATCTTGGAAGCAGCATGTATGTCCATCAATGGATGAATGTATAAAGAAAATACGATATTTCTACATAATAGAGTACCACTCTGCCCCAAAGAAGGATAAGCTTGAGTCATCTATAAATAGATGGTGCACCTTGAGACCTTATAGTACATCAGATACACAGGTTTAAATATCACATGACTTCTCTTGTATGAGAAATTCAATATATAAAGCGCAAAAATAAAAGACACAAGGGAAAAAAAACCAGCAAGAAAACGTTACTGTAATCCAGAATGGCCAAAGTATCTAAAAGTGTGCCTTGATTTAGTATGACTGTCATATGTGTTTTATATTTTTTTGGCGTGTTAATTTCTATTTACAATAACTAATTTAATAAGGACTTATAATGATTCTGCTGCAAGCAAAAAAGAAAAAAATTAAAAACAGGAGTAGATAGAAAGGGGAATAAAAAAGAATTGAGATGTGTTATATAGATATACCAACTACCCACAATGAATGTGAAAATAAAGTAAGATTGCACTGACTGATGCTGGCAGAACTGCTGCTGCTGCTTCTGACTTCTCTCTGGCACTGTGCCACCCCGACTTTCTCTCCAAAGACCAAGTCACATAACAGGAAACCCTTTGAATGCTTTCCAAATGCCAACAAACCCACTGCCCACAGCTGATGAGGGTGTGTCAGACTCTGTGACTGTGTCTCAGCAAACTTTACATCTCACCCCACCCTGATCCATCTACACTTCCTGCTGGCTTCCCGGACAGGAGACCACTCACCGATTCCATAGCGAATCTCTTGATGAAAAACTGGAGAGCCTGGAGGCTGAAGATCTCATGTCTCAGCCGTAACATCAGAAAATTACCTGGATGGAGACAGCAAGAAAAGGGGACCAGGGTCATTCAGTGGGATGAGGCAAAAGCACCGTTTCAGGCCAGCATCTGGCTTCATTGGGAGGTTGGCGTCCTTGGTAGGAGTGGACTGGCCCCATGACTGGCTGTCCAGGCAAACAAGGATGGAAAAGCAAGAAGCCTGTGTCTCAGGTCCCCACTTCAGGGCTGACATCGCCATCACTGTGTTTCTGTGGGAGGTGGTGCTCAGGAACCCTTCTTGCACTCTATTTCTAGCTCCATGTTGGAGAGCAATTTACAAGTCATTAAATTCCCTAGACCTAGGCCCCTAAACACGACCTGCAAGTGAGTGCAACATGTACAGGCATCGCGCTCCCACTGGAAGGCCAAGGAAGAAGCCCCAAGAAGAAAGCAGCCACACACGGACAGAGTTCAGAACAGCCCTCTGAACAGCTCTCTGGAGGGGATTCTAATTAATACATGCCCTCTAAAGCTTAATTAACTGTTGCATGCACAGAGCAGAGGAAGTCTGGGATAAAAGGTGTTACATAAGGGAACAGCTTCAGAATTTGCAGGATGGAGGGGAGACAGGTGAAACCATTGTGAGGCAAAGGACCTGTTTAGACCTTCTAAGGGATCCCTAATTCACATTGGCGTGTCCACCTGCGGCCAGAAACTTTGGACTCTTACCATCTCTTTCATTCCTACATCCAGTCCATCCCAGGTCACGTCTACCTTATACTTCCCAAAGACCTCTCGCCCTGTCTTTCCAGTCACACCAGGACCACTCTCGCCTGGCCTACCGCAACTGCTTCCTAACTCGTCTCATTTCCATAACGCTCTCTCCTAAGTCTTGGCCTCCACAATGGACCCCAAATGATGTTCATTTCCGTTCTCTCATTCTCTCTCTTTTGCACACACAAAGTTTTGTACCCACACAAAGAGAGAGAACAGTATCATATCCACATGCCGATCACCCAGCTCCAATTACCTTTAACCCACCATCAACTCAACCTAACCACCAGCAACCCCAAATCAGCCATAATCTTCTTTGCCCTCACCCTGCCCCTCTCACACATTATAATTTCAAAGGGAATTCCAGACATCTTATCATTTCAGTTGTACTGCAATATGTATCTCTAAGATAAGGTCTTTCATAAAAATACAACCACAGTATTATTACCACACCAAAAAGTATGGCAATAATGCTCCAGTGTCATGAAAGTTATACACAATGTCTATATTCCTAAGTCTAAAAAATGCCAAGATTAGTGTTTTTAAACAACTTTATTCAAGTACTTACATCTTACAGTTGGTTGATGTGCAAAATGAGATTTTTTACATTGTAGATTTATTTGTGCATCTCCCAGGTTTCACCCCAACCTGTGCCTCCCTCATTGGAGTCTTAGAGATCAAGGGTAAACCTCTAAACCACGGGAGATGTCCCGATCTTGTTCTCAAGGCTCACTGCCGCAGCCACAGAAGACTGGTTCAGATGTTGGCACTAGTTGTGATTCTTCAGCCACAGATCTTCTTCCCACGCTATCTCCTCTGCCTCAGCCACTGCTTCTTTCCCCCTCTTTGTCTAGGTAACTCTGCTACTCCCTCAAATGTTACTTCCTCTGAGGACTGTTTTACTGCTCATGGAATTGTTCTGATTTTTAAAAACTAAGTTTATTGGTACATTTTAAGTGCACATTATGATCATTTCCATCATTGAGAATTTGTACCTGTACATGATATAACTTGATTCTTAGTTTTTTCCCATTCCCCTGCCCTCCCTCAGCCCTTCCAATCTTCCTATATACATTAACTTTGTTTCT
Organism: Petromus typicus; assembly: GCA_004026965.1. NCBI lineage: Eukaryota > Metazoa > Chordata > Mammalia > Rodentia > Petromuridae > Petromus > Petromus typicus. The sequence goes on from PVIR01007964.1 coordinate 14,035, forward strand.
CTTTTTCCCTTTTTAACTTTCAAATATTTTCTTTCCCTTCTTTGCTTTCCCCTGTCCCCATTCTCATCTTAGCTTTTAAGTCCATAGTTGATCCTCAACTCAGATGTGATGATGTCCTGCTCTGTGCTGGGTTCACCATTGTCAGTTAAAATCCTAAGCTTAGAAATGCATTCAGTGTACCTAATACTGAACACCATGGCTTAGTTTAACATAATTTTAATATGTTCAGAACACTTACATCATTCCACAGTTAGGCAAAATCCCCTAATACAAAGCCTATTATATAATAAAGTTTGGAAAACTTGTGTAATTTATTTGATACTGAACTGAATGAAAAACAACAGTTATACTGGTATACTTTTCAGCATCCTAAAGCCAAAAACTTCTAAGCCAAACCATGCTAAGTCAGGGATTTGTATATTCATTAATGGGAAGATTGATTATTATCTGTTGATTTGATTCAACCTCAAGAGATGTGAATACAAACATGGTATTTGGACATAATCTTGGAGGAACCCCAACATCAATCTCACAAAGACCAAATGCAACAATACTGATAAATATTTATTGGATAAATGATCAAATCAGTTCCTTCAAACTTAGATGCCAGTAGTGACCACCTTCTTGAACTTGGAATCACACATTTAAAGTAGACAAGGAATGGACAAGTTCATCCTAAGGTTCATATATAAAGGTGTTGGCTTTGGAATAGCCAAACTGACCTTGAAGAACAATGGTGACGACTCTTATTTCCTGACTCTGAAACCTGCTACAAAGTTACAGTAATCAAAACAGTCTGGCAGTGCGCTGAGGATAAACATGAGGTCTCCATAAGAGTCACAGATCAGGACCTTCCTAAAACACCGACTTCCAGATCCTGGCTTGACTAAGCACACATCTCTGGAAGCGAGGGCGTGTTACTGGCCTCCAGAGTCCCCTCCCCAGCTTGCTCATCCCACGTGTTCCCCAACTCACCCCAGCAGATTGGTACAGACAGTGAGCAGCCTGGACACTCCACCTGATCTTCACTCCCAGCACCACTTTGAGTCATGGATCTCTGCCCTGCTCTTGTTATTTTAGGGCTTTCCTCTGTGGTCAGTTAAGTTTGTCTTCCCCCTTCCCTCTTGGTCTGGACTACTGATTTGCTTTAGTCAGAGAAGCATGGGCAGAAGTGATGATGTGCTGCTCCTACGTCTGCTTGTCTTGCCCTCCCACGATGTGCCATGCATGTATGTGCCACACGTGTCTCCTTCACTCCTTCCAGTTGTTGCATTTGAGTCTGGACCCTGGACTGAAGACACATGCAGCAGATCAGGACCCAACTACAAGTCTGGCAGGAGCCAGCCACCCTGACCTAGATCTGCCAAACTACAGCCATGACCATGAAAATAAGTATCTAACCGTTGCAATTCTGAGATTTTTGGTGCTCAGCAAAACCTGACTAATACACCTAGAAATAATAATACATGATAATGAGCACGGACACAGGTTAGAGAAGGGAAAGCCATGCAAACAAACAGCCTAAGTACGATGACAACAGACAGGGCTACTCTGACACAGTATCTGTCTTCCTTATTAGTACCAATTTGACCTTCACAGAAAATCCTGCAAGACTGGTCATGGGCCAGCTTCACAGGTGGGATAATTAAGGCTCAAAGATATAAAATCACATATCCAAGACACCGTGTGAAGTAACGGGGATACTGACCCAGGCTGTCTGACTTAGTAACCCAAGCCAGGCTTGTCCTGAATGAAAAGTTTCCGCAGGTTCTATTAGCTGAGGGCCAGGCCCATGACTCAACTCCACTCTTGAGTCATTCCTCCCCTTTACTGGGCTCTCCTGACAGGATGCCAAATAGAGTGGAAAGGCTACTGGGCTAAAGTCAGCAGGCTCACATTCCACTGCCAGCTCGGCCATAAACGCAGTGTCCTCTTCCTCTTTTGCTCTGAGGTTCCTTGTTTGTGAAATGAGGCCACTAACCTAGCCTGGCCCACATCACTGTCCCATTACAAAACTATGGAGAGACAGCGTGTGAAGGAGCTGTTTGAACTGTGACAGCAAAGTCAGTTCACACCCTGCCCTTCAATTCTGGGCCCATTTAAATGAGGTCAGCACCTAGGCATGTGTGAAGATCTCCCACAGTGCTCTGGGGCAGCACTTGGTAGGGACCCATGTATGTTCTGAGACTGATCCTTTTTATTCAGGGATTATTTCTTTCCAATTATGAAAGTAATCCGAGGATATCAGGAAAACTATAAGGCATAAAGAGAAATCATTTATGATCTTAACACCTAAAGATTAATATTGTTCAAATATTAAGACCATTTCCTTTCTGGGGCCAGTTTATGGTTAACTTGAGACAAATATCACATTTCAATTAACATGATTTTCTTAGAACCAAGGAATTGCCAGTAAGTGAAAAAAAAAATTCTCGTTTTGTATTCATTCACTCATTCAATAAGGGGAGTGCACCCTTTAAAGAGGGTGTCAGGAACTCTGGGGTCATCTGCAGCTGGCTGTAGCTTGGACAAATAGTTCCTTCCCTCAAATCACATCAAACACTTACCCAACTTAGCAATGCATTCATTATCAGTGAGGGTTCACTGCAAGAACCGATTTTGTATCGCGTCATATACACGTATTTGATAATAGGCATTGCAATGGCTACCTGTAGTGGAAGAATGCAAAAGGACATTCTTGGAAGAATGTGCACAGGACAGCCAGAGGATCCAGGAAGAGCTCAGAGCACTGGAGCTCACTCCCCAGTCCTGTGTGTACTTAGAAGGAAGCCAGAGGTCTGCGTTGGAAGCCTAGAGACAGACCTGCAAGGCAGCGGCCAACACTGGAGCTCCTCTGAAGGGGCAGAAGTGAGGCTTCCTCTGGTTCCCTTTTTAATTCCATCCAGGCTACAAGCCTGTTGTTCAGGGCTACAGCAGGGGCTTCCCTCCGGAAAGTCAGGCATCTAGATGCACCCAGAACAGTGCTAAAGCAATCGAGTGTTTCTGATTCGAACTGACACCATGTTAACATCATAGCATCTTTTGTCTGTTCTGTGGAAGCTGAACTTCATTCCAGGCCCCCTGGTGCCCCAGCTGCAGAGTGCAGGTCATGAAAAGTTTATTTCAATAGGAACTGGCTTACCTTTTGTAGACTCTATCTATGCCCTCTACCCTGCCTTGAATATATTTATTATCTCTTTCAGTACACACAAAACTCTGCAATAAACTGTGACTGTCTGGATTTTACAGATCAGGAAACTGAGGTCAAGAGAATTATGCCATATTTCTTAAGTCACATGGCTGTTGGTGGCAGATTCAGGACGCAAACTTGATTTCTAAGCTCAGACTTTACCTACTATACTCAGCAAGGCAGGATGAGTTATGATTGAATGGCAGCCCGCTCTATCATTTTCTGACTATTTCACATAGGTGAGCCCCATAGTCACTCCTGAATGGTAAATGCCCATTGGGTTCTGGACCAACTACTAGGTCTCCATGTCTGGTAGCAATACAACCTGCTTCCCGAGCCAAGCAGCTTGAGTCAGGTACCACTGACCTTAGGTCAGGACATTTTGGACCCCTGCTACTTCCCCCGATCTTTCTGCCCCACTTGCCAAGCAGGTGTTTAGGGTAAGCCTACCCTGCTGAGTTCACTATCCTATGTTACCCAGTCTATGACTATGTGACTATGTAAGGACACAGGTGAGACAGTGAAGGGCTGAGTGAGGAAGCCATGGTCACCACCCCCAGCCGGGGCTCAATAAATACCTGAACACACTGTCTAGATCAGACAGAAACAAACAAGGGGAACAGCTGGAGGACTTCGGCATAAGTTGTCAAACGGAAGAAAAGAGGAGCCTTTCATACTACTAGAAATATTGCTGAGACCTGGCGCTCTTACTCTGCCCCTTCCAGTTAGACAAGAAGCCTACCAGGACACTGCTGGGTATTTTTGTTTCTTAGCAAATTCACTGCCTGTTAACATAGAAGGATCAGTCACGTTTCTGAAATTTCTTTTCAAAGTAAAGCCCCCCCCCCCGAGTGTAATTTCTTCCTCTTCATGAGGTTTTGTGTGTTTCCTACTTTAACAGCCGTTTGTTTCCTCGGGAAGTGTGCAGCCACCCATGGGCAGGATGCAGGCTGGGATGCAAGTGACCCCCATGCTGCTGAGGCTGCTCCCTGTCTTCTCCACTGAAGGACCAACCGCAGACCTCAGGGTGCAGACCCGTTGGAATGGAGAGCCCCTGGACAGTGATGCAAGCACGCGTGACACAACCCTCAGCAAACCAACCCCACATCCCCCTCCTGCTTCCTCTCCGGAGTGGGCTTTGGAAAGCAGACGCCCAAATGCCTGACCCAGCACATATTTGGCAAGTGATAAGTGAACTTCCAAACAGTCTCACCCCAAGACTTTCTAGGCATCTTTCAACTGCTGCCAGAGTCCAATTCCCACTGCCAACCAGTTCCCATCCTTACTCAGTGCCACGGACCCAGGGTGGGCCTCTCCTTGGTAACCAGTGCTTGCCCCGCAGTGTGGCAGCCCCGCCCAGCACATCTTCTGGGACCTGTTCTGAGCCAAAGTTGTCTTGGAAATCAACCAAGTCCTCCACTTCCTGAACCTCTTTCCCTGAGGGGCAAAGAACAAGGAGCTGGTCTGAGGTGGGTGAGTCAGAGCCTCGAGATGCAGATTCAGCCTTGGTACTTGCTCTGGAATATCCTCTGGTGCGTGGGCCCTTGGGTGCCACACAGACAAAAAATGAGTTTGTCCTCCACAACTGCTGAGGCTTCTCCAGAACAGAATGAGTGCCACGGACTTCCCATTCTGGCCTCTGGGCAGCCTAAGCTGATGAGGCCCTGTCCCTCTGTTATCACACCAGTCTGTGACCCAAACGATCAATCCCAAATGCATCAATGGAGGGAATGAATGGAAAAAACCCAAGGCAGGGAGGGACCACCCACACACACAGAGGCAGAAGTGCAGGCCGGGCTGTCTCCTGTGGGCCCACAGAAAGGGAATCTGACAACGGCACCTGTGACACGTTGGGTCCAGATACTCCAGCAGCAGCTGTTTCTCGGTCGGAACAGTTTTCCTGCCTCATCAGGAAACAGACACGGGCCAAAGGTAAGGGCAACCCCCCCACCCCCACCCCCACCCCCACCCCCGTCTGCTGTAGGAAGTCAGTGGAATGGCCCACACCTGGGTGGTGGGCAGAAGCCACAGGGAGACCTGGACAGGAGCCCCAACAAATACTGGCTTGTGGGGAGACGCCCCGCCTTGGGGGTGGGGGAAGGTATTTACAGGCTTACACAACCAAAAGAATGAAAGGCTGAAAGGATTGAGCTGGTGAGGAGTGGTCTCTCTCTGTGGGGTCAGGAGCAGAGAGGAGGCGCTTCCAGGAAGGCTGGCCCCAAGGGAGGGCAGTGGGCCTGCAAACTCCTGTCCTGACACCCCACAATTCCCGGGGCCAAGGCAAGGCCTCTCTCTGGCTGTTCTGGCACAAGCCTCAAGATGGAGCGTGCATCTTCACTCACTGGTCAGAGGACTCAGGCAGCCTGCTAGGAGCGCTCCGGTCTATGGGGTATAGACCGAGGGAGGGAACGTCTCAAAAGGAACAGTGACCCGCTGTCTCCCGCTCTGGACATTCTGCACGTGTGAGCAGAATTACACCACAGGTGATAGCTCTCCCCCCTAGTTTGTGGCAGAAACCACCCAGAGCTCTTTCCTCGGACTCCTAGGCAGACTCAGCCGACCTGGCTCTGATGGAATCAAATTCACTTCCTGGCATGGCTATGCACAAGAGGCTTCAGTACAGAAGACTGGCACAGGTGGCCACTTCCTGAGACACCAGAGCACAGAGATGGGCAAACGTGCCCTGTGGCAAGAGCACAAAGGCTGCAGGAGGCTGGGATGGGGCCTGAGAGGCGGAGAGTTTCTGACTATTGTCAAACCCCTGGAGCATGGAGTCGCCAGGAAAGCGGCATTGGAGTGCTCCACCTGGAACCTCTCCTTATTTCCAATTTATCTTGGGGTCCCCTTTCTCCTGGGAAGCACATGCTCCTACAGGCCCCAAGTGTTATCCTGCCTGGCTCTAACCCATCCTGGTTATCTGCCAGCAGTTAGTTTAGAAGGGGAATGCGATGCAGTTCAGGTGGTGAGACAGGGGCTAAGGCTCCTGGGAAAGCTGTCTCAATGGTGAAGGCCTGGAAATGGGGGTCTCTCTCTTCCTCTGATGTAACAAAGGTGCAGGCTGCAGATGGCAGCAGCCGGTCTCCTGCCATCCTCGGAGGGATGGACAGGACAGACCGGATGACCACGGGCAGATGGAGCCAGCACCAAGCCCCACCCCCACGGTGCAGTCCTGCTCCTCTTGCTCCCCATGCATCCCGGTGCCCTAGCTGACCTCGGGGATCAACGTGAGGCCACGCCCACCGGCTGCAGGATGGCTTCAGGCAACAGGGAGCCCCGGCAGGAGGTGGGAGAGTGAGAAGCAGGCTAAGGACCCAGTCTCCTCCCCTAGACTATCTCTGGAGGTCACGTGAACTGGCTGTCACCCTTAAGCCAACTCAGCCTCCACGAGGCCCTCGAGGCCTCCAGGTTCTTAGGTCCATGCCCTCCTTGCCCCTCAAAACTGGATACAACATGGGCGCTCCAGCTCTTACACCGCACAGCACACTGTCCCGCAGCGTCCTACACCTGCCCACACCTCCTTAGGACCCTCAATGCAGCCTCTGAGCACAGGAGCAGCTGCTCAGAGGCCGTGGTCACCAGGGAACTGGAAACAAGGCCACATGACCCACAGCTCACACCCGCCAGGTTGATGGCAGGTAACAGCGCTTGACAAAGATGTGGGGGAACTGGAATCCTCACATTGTTGGGGAGCTGAAGTGGTTCAGCCACTTTGGAAAAGCCTGGCGATCCTCAGGTAGTCAAAATACAGTTATAAGACAGCCCAGCACTTCAACTCCCAGGTGTACACGGCAAAGACCCGAAATAAGCACCTGTAAGTGGATGTTCGTACCAACACCCGGCAAAACCCAAAAGGTAGGGACATGCAGGTAAAAGTGATGAGTGGATGGACACTGTGGTCCTTTTGCACAATGGAATTACTCAGCTGTTAGAAAGGGATGAAGTGTTGCTACATGCTCTCCCGTGTGCGGCCCCCAAACAGTGCACTGAATCAAACGCTGTGCTAAGTAAAAGCCCAAATCTCACATAGTGTGTGATTCTGCTCACACGAAGAGGCAAAGCTGGAGGAGAAAGCACACGCCGGCTGCACACTGGCACGTCGAAGCAATGGGGCGGAGCATTTTCTAGGCACAGAGCTGCCTTCTGGACACTGAAAATACCTGGGAACCAGAGATGGTCGGAAAAGACTGGGAATACACTGAACCACACGCTCTGAGATGACTAATATTATGTCAGTTTTACCACAATTAAAAAATTTATGAAATGTTCCCCAAATATCCTGCTTCAAAGGTGTCACGTTCTGACTCCAAGACCTGCAGTTCTGCGTGTCACTGTGCCTCTTCTCGGTTCCTCTGTGGCTTTCTCGCGGCCCTGACATTTCAACTGCTTCCGCGTGGGTGGTCTCAGTCAGTGTCCCACCTTCTCTGAGTCTGTTTCCTCATCACTAAAACAAGGCTAAGACACTCCCTTCAGCAGGTTGGCTCAGCGTTCCCAGGGCCGCCACTCAGGAGAGTGAGTAAGGTGTATTTTGAACACCAGGTAGAGGCAGAAGGTGACTTCATTCAAACTGTGACCCCCTCAAGGCAATAACAGCAGCCACGGGAGAGCAGGGAGAGGGGGAGAGCGGGGTCAGAGACACACAGCGCAGGGGGGCGCCTAGGCGGGCACTGCCGCCAGCTGCCGGTGCCCACACCTCAGCTCTGCTCTCTTGGCTGTGGTTTCAGAAAGCTGCTACCCTGAGATTCGCTTCACTCCTCTGTGAGACAGGGACAATCACAAGTGAGGATTAAAAGTGAAGTTCTAAAGTCACTGGCGTAGTGCGTGGCACACAGTGAGGGCCGGGTAAATGTCAGCCATCACCATCACCATCCCAGAGTATAAACTCAGGGACCGGGAGCTGGCGCAGCACCGAGTTCGCGTCTGCTTCTTCCTCCTCTCTCCTCCCCTCTGAACAGTGATGCCTCAGAAGAGAATCCGCACACTGAGCACACAAGAAGTAGAACCACGTGTCTGCAGTGCGGAGGGCTTCATGGCTTTCTTGACTAGGGGCCGGCAACGGAGAGCCTAATGAAAAAGCTCACTTCCCAGGAGTCTTGCTTCTCCAAACCCAACATCTCATCCCTCACCGAGCTGCACGCAAAGGCTTTGGAGGCCACTCGCCACTTGGGCAGACTGCCAGCTGCTCACCAAAACCGTTTCCTCTTCTCTCTGGGCACACAGCCAGACATTTCCCAGGCTCCTTTGCAGCTGGGTGTGACCACTGTCAGGGTTCTAGCAGGGACCAGGCTGGAAATGCTGTGAGCCCTTCAGAGGCCCAGCACTGTAAGAAGCGGGCGTGCTTCTTCCTGCTCTTGTCCTGCCTGTAGATGCAATGACAAAGCTCTGGGCAAAGCAAAGCAACACAAAGTGGAAGAAGCCTAGGACTGACATGCGGAGGGGAGAAGACAGGTGGTGATCTGTAGCGCCAGCTCAGGGTGACAGAAGGGAAGAAAGGGACGAGGGGAGAAGAAAGATGAGGTTGAGGTGCCGATCATGTCAGGCACCTGTAATAGCTCAGGGCCACAGAGCCACAGGACCAGGCAGGAAAACTGTAAGACCTGAACTAGCAGCTTCCAGATGAGCCTGACTGGTACAGCCTTGACACAAAGTACAATCCAGGAGTCTAATGTCCAGTACCTCTTGACTCCTGCCCTCTGGCCTGTGTGTCTCATTCATTCATTCATTCATTAGTACATGGTTAGGATACACAGAAATTATATTCATCATTGGGAATTGGTATGTAGACATATCACATCTTAAACAATTTTTATTTCTACTTTACCTCCCATCCTTCCCCTCTTCTCCCATCCCCACATCTCCCCATTTCCACAAGTCTGCCTCCCTATCTCCTATCATCGTTCCTTTATTTTGCCCTTCAAATCATTTAAATTTTGAGTTACTCACATTAGACACGCTTTCTGTATCTGGTTTATTTCACGCAGCATTATGGTCTCCAGGTGCATCTATTTCCCGCAGCTGACTAAAATTTATCCTTCATTATGGCTGAGCAGTATATACAGAGCACATCTTCTGTATTTATTCATCTGTTGATGAGCCACGGGCCACTTCCAAGGCTTAATAATTACAAATTGTGCTGCATACATGGATCGCTCAATATGATGTATTTTATACCAGAGTCGCTGCCCACAACTCATCTGGACCTTCCTGCTGCTGCTCCTGAACTCCCCCTCCAGGCTCACACTGCTGTCCTCAGAAACACAGACTTTCCTGCTAGGATCTCCCCTTTGCCCTCCCTGTGTGCACAAAGCTCTCTTCTCTGGATCAACCTTTCAGAGGGAATTTGCACCACCCCAAAGAAGGGCTGCAGCCTGGCCCTCCTCACGGCAAAGCCTGTAGGGAGCCAGGAGCCATGGAAAGCCTCCAAGTCCAGGTTCAACTCCTAGCTGTGCCTGTTGGTTCTGTGACTCTGAGCAAGTCAACAGGCTGGCTAAAGCCTCAGGTTCTTCACTGGCTTCTTTCCGTTATTCTTCTTACTAAGGAATAGTAAAGGCAGAGCTGAAAACAACCTCATCGTCCCTCGGTTTACCTCCCCTACTTTACTGGTGAGGAAACTGAGGCCCTGAGAGGTCGAGCAAGCAGCTTGACCTCACACTCGACCCCACTGTAGAGTCAGATCTAGAAACCAAGTCTGTGAAAGGACAACAGCAGCAAGAGAACCAAGGCTCTTATGGATTAGGTCAGCTCGCCACCATCACACGAAGTGAATATTCTACCACTTTCCAGAAGAAAGTGTATTAAACAAGAATGCAAATAAATTTGGCCTAACAAGGATTAATACAATTGATAATGCCAAAGGTGACATGGATATGAAGAAATGTGCACTCTCAAAAAAACTGGCCTTAAGGCTGGGGATGTAGCTCAATGGCACCATCCTGAGTTTGACCCCTCGTACAGGAAAAAATATAAAAATCTTAACAATAAAAGATCGAATGAGATAATACATGTATTTTTAAAAACTAGTTTTAGAAATGTAAACTTGAGGGCCAGGGATTTAGCTCAGTGGTTCTGGAGCCTGTCTCACAAGGATAAGGTCTTGAATTTGATCCCCGGTACCAAAAAAAAAAAAGAAAGTAAAGAAAAGAAAGAAAGAAACGTAAACTGGTAAACTTTTCTTGGTTGCACTTTGAAAGTATCTGTGACACTAGAAAATGTGGCCACCTTTTGACCCAGCAACTCTACCTGGAAGACTTTTATCAAAAGTATACTGGTACAAATTCTCATTGTTGAGTGCAATCATGATATGTATATGTAATGTACCAATAAAGATTTCAATTAAAAAAAATAAATGTTTGAAAAATTAGAAACAAGCTGAATATCCATCAAAATGAGTGGCCAAGCCATGGCATCTCCATAGTCATCAGAAATGACGATGTAGGTCTGTGTTCAGTCACATGGAAAGACAGTCCCAATGAATTAAGTAAAAAAAAAAAAAGATTGAAACGAATGCGTCACATGATGTCATGTCTGCAGAAACTCCGCATCTGTGAGTGTATCAACACAAGGGTCTCTCTCAGATAAGTTGTGCCCTGTTACACGCAGTCCCTACCCCTGGCCCTAGGCAACCATTAATCTACTTTCTGCACACACTTTTTTCTCTTCGGATGTAAGCTTCATGCAAGCTCATAACACACAGTTCAGAGAGAAGAGGAAAAGGTAAAGAGCGGCCTGCTCACCCATAATTATCCACAACTGCTGCTGGGTGTGACAGGGTGTCTTTCTGGGGTGAGAAAAATGCTCTAGAACTGACTGCTGTGATGGTCACACCCCTGGGTGGAGATGCTCAGATCCATGGGATTCTGCATTATAAAGGGTGAGTCGGACGGTGTGTGAGTTAATTTTTTGTTAATAAAAACATAATTTAAAAACTAATCTAAAAGAAGGCATTAAGGTGAAAAAATAAACATTAGCTAAGCTGGAAAGTTGTACAATGTCCCTGCCCTGGTCTCTGCAGCCAAACCCAGTGACAAGAGTGTCTGGACACTGTCGGGATGTGCCACGGCCAGTCCAGGATGACCGACTCACACACTGCCAGCCTGGGTGTCCACAGTCCAGGCCTACTTCCCTGCTGGAATTATCTGCGTGCCTCTGCCGTGTAGATGAGCCTGAGAGACCACTCCAAGCCACGAGGGCCCTTCAGCATGGCTGGCTCAGGCTGCTAGCCTCTCAGTATTTGCTCTTCTCTTTAAAAGGCCCAAAGACCACCTTGTAGCTCTTAGACTAGAGTTTTTAACAAGTTCTGAGTGATGTGCTGGGATCAGAATGGGCCCTGGCTGGCACAGATGCCACTCTTGGCCAGTGATAAAAAGGTCAGGTGCATCCGATCAGCACAGAGCACTTCCTGGGTACTGAGCAGATCCGGGCACTGCAACAGTTCAAGAATGGCTACCATCAATATTAGTTTCCAGGCCAGGTACTAGGGTCTGCAAGAGTCTGGCACACTCTACACATACAACCTCCAGCATCTGCCCAATCTCCCCAGAAGGGCCCAGGCAGAACGATGTAGCTGGATGAGCTCCAAGGAGGAGGAAAGGAAAGCTTAGAACTCATCATCTCCATTACCTCCATTGCTTTTGCTCTGGCTCAAAACACACTGGCCTCTCGCTTGTATCACCGTTGCCTGCCAACGACCTTCCTGCATCTGCCCCTTCCCTTTCTACCAATCTCTACAGTGGGCAGCTTATAATATTCCTCTGCTCAGAAACTTCCAACAGCTTCCTTCCTCATGAGGAGGTGGCCTTGGGCAAGGGTCCAGGTGGGGTGTGGAAAGGTCACCTCTGCTGGCTACATGGCCTAGACACTCTTTCTACACTGTGCAGAGCACAGACCCTCTGCTTTTCTGCTTCAGTACCTAGGTTTTGTGATATTTTTCAGTAACTGTGAAGCAATGGGGACTGGAGAGTTGGTCCCCGGTCAGTGACCAGGCTTTCCAGCAGCCCAGCTCTGCACCCTCCTGCGGGTGCCCAGGTCCCCCTGCATCTGAGAATGAATCACTGCCATGGGCTGCAGCCTCTTCTGCTCCCTGTGGCCCTTCTGCATCTGATAAGTGGGTTTCCAGGCCCTGATAGGCCCTTGTCCAGAGCTTGTGTTTGCACAACACTGAGAGAACAGCCACATATTTCTCCTATCAGATCTCATTTTATCTGCACGGGAATCTCCAGAAGCATCCCTTGGACATGGTGAAACTGAGGCTAGGAAAGCTGCCCAAGGTCACAGAGCAAGAGACTAACCCAGATTCATAGCAAGACCAAGTGAGGCCAAGTTCACATTAATTCTTTCTACCACGACACACTGTCTCGAGACACAGGAGGGTCTGTGCTGCTTTATTTTATTTTTTAACCCTTTAAAAATGGCTTAAGTCTCCTCTCAACACATCACATGGGGAGGCCACACAGAAGCGGTGTTACCGAGCCAGGGTCACTAGCAAAGCACAAACCCACCAGCTGCAGGAACAAGGCCAGGCCCTGCTCAGGCTGGTCCCTGCTCAGCCCTTCTCACAGCCCTGCAGCAGCTGTGGGGACTGTCCCCGGTGAGGCAGGCTCTCCTCCTGGCCCTGAGCAAAGCTTCTTGCCCATGCAGAGGCTGCGATTTCCTAAGATGGTCACAGGGGATGGGTCCCCTTCCCTTCAGTGTGCTACACACTTCTTAAAGAAGTCCCCACTGGGCAGAACTGACTGGAAGAGACACTGCTGCCAACATTAGCTAAATATGTGCCATACGTCTAGCTACAGTCATTTATGTGCAGCCATCTTCCCGGCCAGCACTGTCATCACTGCAGCAGCAGCACGTCTGCCATAACCACGCACTCCGCGTCAGGCGGCTCACACGGCAAAACACTCCCTATGAGCCAGAATTCTGTAATCCAGATGCCACAGGCCCACCCTGTCCCTGATGCTTTTAGGGGACAATCCTTCCTGGCCTCCTCTGAGCTCATGGTGGCTGCCAGTAACCTGGATCCAGACTGTCATCCCAGCCACATGGCCAGTATTCAGGTGTCTTCTCTGTGAGTATCTCTGTGTCCAAATCTCCCATTATAAGGGCATGGGTCAAAGTACAGCCTATCTGCTGACCCATTTTAACATGATTTCTGGTGGAGAAAACTTATTTCTAAGTAAATTACAGTCTGAGGTACCAGGGATTCGAACATCAAGATTATGTTTTGGAGGACATAGTGCAACCCATCACAATCATTACTCAGCCTTCACCAGACACCTAGGGTTTCCCCTCCTGCTGGTCCCCACGGCCACTACTCTCCGTGCGTCACTGCCCTATGGAGCAGAGGCCCCGATCCTCTTCACCTGGCAGGTGCCAAAACCCAGGCCAAAGAGGCTCAGAACTTGCCCAAGGCCATCGAAGAGCCACTAAAAGGCCGAGAGGAGACTTACATACAAGTCCAGGATCCAAACTCTTACCCCACTGTCTGAACCACTGAAGACACCTTCTTAGGACGCTGTGACCACTATCTGCTTTGAGCCCACAGGATCGCCATCTGAATGTGCCAAACATGCTAATCCATGCAGCCTGCTCATGCAGAGTCCAGAATTTGTCATTTGCTGTCTGCTGGGCCCCACCCTGCTTCTGGAGGATACGTCCCAGACCCCAGGCTGCCAGCACCAGCAGGTGGCTCCTGACTGCCCAGGAAGTGACATGGCAACCAGTGGGAAGAGCACTGGGCTTCCAGTCAGGAGGCCTGGCACAAGTCTTACATCTGTTCCTTCTCCATATGAGTTCTCCACTCCCAGGGCCCAACTCCTTTTGGTCCTTATAGACAATTCAAAAGAGTTTTTTACATTTCGAGGAAAAAAAAAAATGTGTGGCCAGGTACAGTGGTACATACCTGTAAGCTGAGCAGCTCAGGAGGCTGAGGCAGCAGGACCACAAGTTAGAGGCCAGCCTGGACAACCTAGCAAGACCCTTTCTCAAAATAAAAGGGCGTGGGGCTGGGTATTTAGCTCAGGGCAGAGTCCCTGGGTTCAAACTCTAGTCACACACACACACTCACACAGACGTGCACACACGCACACACACACACACGGATTATCAATCTAAGATAAAGACAAATGAAGAAATCATTCATCAAAGATGACTACTCATCTGGTCTAATGAAGGGCCACTCTGCTAGGTGGACATTAGGGACTCAGTGAGATGTATAAGAAACCCAGTGTGTGTGAGACAGACAGACAGAGACAGACGGTTATTTCCCTGCATTTCTTACTCATCGACTTCTCATTAAGGCCATTCACCCCTACTTCACAGGGGGAGAAAGTGAGGTCCCGCAAGTTAGGTGACCCGTCCAAGGGTGCTCAGGGAGGAAGCAGAGAACCAGGGCTGCTGTGCTGCATCCTCCTGATGGTCTGGGTGGGACAGAGACAGGAGTTATGACAAGGGAAGCCGACCTGATCTGAAGTTCCGAACCTCCCTTGTAGCACAATGGAAGACAAACTTAGGAGAAGGCAGTGAGGCTGGGAGGGTGGGTAGCTCAGAGGAATCTCCCGGCCGTGGGGCTGGGGTGAGACTGCGGTGCACAGAGGAGCCCCCTGGAGGGTCTGAGGGGAGGACAAAGAGAGGCCGGAGGGCTGGGCATTAGGAAGCAAGGGCCCAGGAAGTCCCCTTCACAGCTCCACTTCCTTTTCCCCTTAAACAGGAACCGAAGAGCTGCAGCTGTAGGAGGGAAGATGGGAAGGAGGTGTCCACTCTGACAAGACGCAGAACCAGGAGGCAGAGGAGGCCACCATCGTGCTAGACACAGATGTGACTCAGCTTCTCCCTCCTCCCGCTCAGCCAGTCCTCTGCCCAGATGTCCTCCCTCCCAGTCCACCAGGGCAGCCTAACTGAACCTGCTTTCGGGTCTGGCTCTCGTCCACCCCATGCAGTCAGTCCCACACGGCCAGTGCCATCTTTCCAAAGAATGACCATCGCATCACTCCTGCATTCAGCTTTCAATGGCTCCTCAGTGGCTTCTAGATGCAGCTCAAGCCTCAGGACACAGCTCTGGTGTCCGCCTCCAGCCTCAGTGCAGCCCACTCAAACACGAGGCTCCAGCCACCCTGAGTCACTCATCACTGCCGAGACGCACCGTCCATCCTACTGCCCACATCCCTGCCGAGGCCCTTCCCTTCGCCCAGACCTGCTTCCCTTTACTCTGCGCCTCCCGGACTGACTCCCATGAGTCAAGGATCGGAGACGCCTCGCAGCAAGCCTTCTCCACCTGCCCCGCAGTGGCACCAAGTGCCTCTTCACCAGCACACCACCTCCTGAGCCTGTAGGGGGCAACCCTACACCCCATGTCTGGACAGCAGAGATGCTGCCAGGGTGCAACCCACGCTGCACCCACGAGGCACTTACTGAAGGCAGCAGCAGAGAAAATAGGGGCACAGATGCCACGGTTCTCAGAGAAGGAAAGTTACTCGTCCTGGAAGGATCAGCAAACGCCCCAGTGTGTATCTGAGACACACTCCAGGATCTGGGTCAGGTGACGGGAGGGGAGGAAGCTCCAGTGGAATGAACAGCAGGACAGTAATGACAGAAAAATAGACATTTTGGTGGAGAATTCACCAAATTCACAGGAGATGGAGGAGAGCATATATTAAATGGGCGAAGTTACAGTAGACCCCAAATCACGCAAATGGTATGTGAAGTGCCATTCTTTTGAACATTAAGATGTTCTTTTCGCTGCAAGTAACAGAAAATCCAGCTCAAGATAATGAGGGCTGTATCCACTGTCTTGTTCCTTTCATCTTTCTACTCTGATATCCTGCTTAAGTTCTCCCTAACCTAGACACACTCATTGTCCCAAGGTGGCTGCCATAGTCCTGTGTATCGCATTCCAACCCTGTTATGCCCCACAGCAGAAGAAACATAGTTTCTTCTTTCCCCACCCCACACTCTGCAATTTTCCTTCATATTCCATTAGCCAGAGTTGTATCATGTGCACATGCGTAAACCAATCACTGCCAAGACGAACAGAACCACAGTGATTTCCTCTGGGACTGGACTGCCCATCCTTAAGGTCCCTGAAGCAGGACCTCTGAAGATTCATGTTTTGTCAGTACGAAAGAAGGGGAAAAGATGTTGGTAAACAGCCACCACTGTCTGCAGCATCTTCCTTTACTTGTCTCCGGAGCAGCCCCTCCTAGGAGTGGGGACTTATCAGCTGTCCACCTGGCACAGGTGGGTCTGAGAAGAGGTTCATGGTGTGTGCAGTAGCGTCGTCATGACAGTCTCCTGTGGGAGCACAGGCCTCAGCAGGCAGGTGCGTCTCAATGCGGGACGCAGAGAACTGGGAGGGGCCACACTTGCTCTCTTGTGACAGGCAGGCCTGCGACTCAAGGGGTCTCAGCACTACCTCCCCAGAGCAGCGCCCACACCCGGTGACTGAGGTGCGACCCACCATTCCCAGCAGCATCACCCCAAGGACCAAGCCTCTGAGGGGACACACTGAAGCCATATTCAGACCACAGCAGTGCGCAATCTGCAACGATCCCACTCCTCCACCCTTCTGCCGGTCTATTTTAGGTCTGAGGAAGTAACGTCCTAGGAGAGGAAGTTTGCTAACAGCTATTACGGGAAGGTCTACAACGGATGCTGCTTGCTTTTCTAGATCAGGAGCTCTGTGATAGTGGGGGACAGGAAATAGCAGGGATGACTGCATCCCACAGAGAAACCCCAAATGCCGTTCTGTTTTGATTAAGAATTTCACCTTTCTTCTTGAACAAACAACCAAACAACCTCACCCCAAACAACCAGTGTATTCCTACCACAAGGACAGCAGCTGAGGCCCTCATCAAGGGGAATCCTGCCCGGGTGTGGATGAGGCCTCTAAGCAAAGCTCTCTCCGCCCACAGCGCACACCTCTGGGTGATGCTTCCCCTCCCTGCAGACTCTGGGCTGCTCCCTGATAACTCCCGTCTCCAGTGGACCAACAAGGACCTGAAACCTGAAGAACTGCACACTGTCCTTCCCCTGAACACTGGCTGCGAGGCACTTAAGCACCTGGATTCCGACGCTTCACCTTCCCCACCCAGTGCCTGGTGTGCGGCAGGACTCACAGGAAGTCTGTGCTGTGAAGCTGAGTTTGCGTCTCCCGCTTCCTCTCCCGACTGATCAGGCAAGGGCAGCTCTGCTCTCACTGTGGAACCCACTTGCTTTTGTTTTGCAGTTATGTGCCAAGCGTTCGCTGAGCCACTTTCCTTATATATTCCTTTGATACCTTTTTTTAAAAAGTGAGATTTTTTACTGTTTACAGCAGAGAAACTGAAGCTCAGGAATGCTAAGAAAAGACAAGGATAGAACAGACTTTCCCACAGCTGCCTGAGGAAGTGGGGAACAAGACTAAGAGTCAAGTCTTTAGAAGAGATACTGCGTCACGGAAGTGGACAATGTTGATGAGCCATACGACACTGCCAGTTAAATTGAGTCTCAGTTTTCTCCTGCTTAAAAGGGGCTAAATTCCCTCCCATTTCACGGATTATTATGTGGACTGCATGGGCTCCCCGAGGTCCTTCTCAGACTAGCTCCTGAAACTTACTGATTCACAGTAAATATCAGCCGCCATCACTGACTCCACGTCCGGAGTCTTGAGTGCAGCTCCTACTGGCCATCTACCACACTGCCACAGGAAACAGTGGCCTAGCCCATCAGAGACATCACGAGAACCACCGGCCTGGGGAGCAGCCTCAAAACGTGGGTCAAGGTTTGTGAAGACCAGGAAATGCACACAGTTCACCCCGCAAACGCTCTTGGCGTTGGCAAGTCATTATCTTTTGTATCTATATTTTCTGTTTTCATTATCTTTTCGTACCAGTATTTGTTTTCTTCAACCACACAAATTTCTCTCCCTCCCTCATGCTTCCATCTCTCCCCCGGGGCATGATGCCAGACTCTATGGATTACAGAGATGCTCGAACCTGCAGCTCCTACCTTCCGAGGTAGGAGACAGGATGACACAGTAGTGCAGGCTATCTGAGTCCTCTTCTCACTGCTGATATTCTCAGAACGATCCCAGTCCTCTTTCCTCAAAGAGAACTCATTCTCTTCCCAACCTGTTAATGACTGAATGGAATACACTGGCCAATTCTACCTTGATGCCAACTGTTATGGCTCATATCTAGATGTCCCCAAAACCTCAGGGGCTCCTAAGGGAAGCTTTGACGAGGTGGTTGGATCACAAGTGTGCTATTGGATTAGGCCCCTGATTGGATTAGCATCATTCTGGGTATGTAAATAACGCTGCTCGTGTTAGGAAGGTCTCATGGGGCACGAACCCCACGCCCTCAAACCAAAGGATTTCAGAAATGGCTTCTTTGGGGCAGCTTGAAAGTGGACATCATTCCATTTGAACAGATATAAAATATGGACATGAAATCCTAAGAACAGAATGGGACCACAGGTTAAAAGGCCAGGATGATTTGAAAGGGAACCAAAAAACCTTCCAGAAATAAAGGGCATACCCATCAAGTGAAGAAATTGGTGACAGGAAACAGGAAACAACGCTGAGCAACACCAGTGGCTGGGCCTGACTCTGCTGCCCTCTTGGTGCCTGGCATGTGCCAGCACTGTGCTGGGCAGACGGGGGGGATCGGAGGCTAGCCCCACCCTGTGCCCCTTCAAGATGCTCCACCTCTCAGGGGACAAAACCAAAGGAACAAACAGGTGTCCCTGCACAACGGCTGTCATAATGGCCACCACACAGGCTGTCCTCAGGCCGGGCACTCTTCCTACATCAACCAACAAAGTCAGTCCAGTCACCACAGAACAGAAAAATGGAAGGGGCAGCAGTGGGGGGGGGGTCTGCTGGATTCCCAAGTCACCCCATTTCCATCAAAGTCACAGAATGCTGGAGAACAACTACAAAGGACTGGTGAGCACCCTTCTTATACTTCTACTTGAAAAGAGTTAAAACTACAAAGAAAGGTAGGCAGAGTGGATGTGCCCATAATCCCAGCACTTTGGAAGCTAAGGAAGCAGCAATGCAAGTTCAGACTTAACCTGGACCACTGGGAACCTGGAAGACCTGTCTCACAATAAAAAGGGCTCAGTGCCAAAGTGCCAGGTTCCATTCTCAGTACGGAAACCCCTCAGACCTGTGACAGAATAGGCACACGGTGCTGTCACCTGCAGAGACTTCAGAAAGCAGAAGCTGGGACCAAAGCTGCAGGCAGCGTCGGAGAGGGAAGCAGGAGCATCCCCAGACCAGCAGGCATGTCTGCTGTGGGCTCCATCCTGCGCACGGAAGACCCAGGCCACGCCCGGCTCTGCAGAACCCTGCCACCTCTGGGGAAGTACCACTGGGCACACGTCTCTATCCCAAACCACAGTCCAGCAGAGGCCCTCAGGGGATGGCACCTGGGCTTACTCTTGTTTTTCTAACTTTGTGCCGCCTTCGTGCTTCCTGACTTAGGGCAGTGGAGGAAGAGGAAACGCCAGAAATACAACAAGATCAGCTTAGTGCGTGGCGTTTCCAAGGGCCAGGAACTGCAGGAGCTGGCAGGGGCACCACGGGCAGCAAAAGGCTTCTGTTTCTCTATAGCTCGGCAAGCTGGTGGCCAAGAGAACGAATGTGGCTCTCCAGAGGTCTCAGGAAACCATGTTTCCTGGGAGTATCTAGGACAGGAGCCCATGTTCTCTAAATAACTTAGAGACCTTAGAAATCTGGTCTTAATTATCCCTTCACAGCAACGTGGCTCCACAACACATCATGGCTGATTCCCCTACTTAGGCGATGGACACGCCCAAACATGCCTGCAGCGGGCCTGGCCCTCCATTAGGCTTTCCCTTATAGATTCAGACAGATTAGTCTACTTCAAATCACACAGTCCCCTAACCTTCCTGGTGGCCAATGGCCTGCTTTGGGGACAGGGCGGCTTAGGTTAGGGACAGTAACTGTGGCTTTGGAACCAAGCATTTCACTATACAAAAAGCACAAGCACTGGGCTGCACGCTGTCCTGGGAAATGGACCTTCAGATGATTCTAAATGTGAAGATCAGCCCCCTCTGCCCGTCTATTCCTGGGAGGGGAAGTGAGACTAGGTGAGTTGGTGCAGGATTTCCATGTCAGTAAATTTAATTTACTCCTAACGCAGGCTGAGAAGCATTCACACTCTGAGATGGAAAGTGAATAAGCCAGCTGCTGCCTGAAGTAAGTGCTGGGAAGTGGATCCTTCTCACCACCTCCTCGAAGACAGCCCGCCAAGAGCAGAGCTCCAGTAAGGATGGATACATGGGAAGACTAGTGCTCACTGGAGAGCCGATTGCTCCCCATCCCGCATCACTGCTACTATAGGAAGCAATCCCTTTTGCACCCCACTGGCCAGGGCTCTCTCCAGATCTCCTACCACAACCGAGGACGACCGATATCCTCCTCTGCAGCCCCAAGAAGGCCCACATGCTAACCCAGGACCTGCGAGGACGGTCAGTCACGTGACAAAATGGAGTTAAGGTTGCTAATCAGTTGATCTAAAAGAGGGAGAGCTGCCTAGACAGTACACAGGGCCCCACACAATATCTTCAAGGCAGAAGAGGAAGCCAGAGGACCAGGGGATATAAGAGAACAAAGGCTGGGCCGCTGCCTGGGAAGAATGCATGCTGAGGCAGGCTGGTGCCTCCATTAAGCTGGAACAGACAAGGAAAGAGATTTCCCTAGAGCTTCTAGAAGGAATGCTACCTGCCAACACTTGATTTTAGACTAATGAGGACTATTTCAGACTTCCAGAACTATAAAACCTGTAAATTTATGATAAGCCATTAAGTTTATGGTAACCTGTTACTGTGCTACTGGAACCAAATACACAATCATGGTGAATATCGCTTTTGTCTCTACGCCACACTGCTCCATCAACAAAAATTATAGCTAACAACTGTTGCCTTTATACTTACTTAGAGTACTATATGGTAGTATAAGATAGTAAAAAAACCCAACTGTTAATAACTCCAAGATGAAGGGATCGGGTGTAGCGCGGGAGGGAGAAGCATCTCCCAGCAGATACAGACACAGGTACACTTTAAAAACTGAGCAGAAGTCCGCCAACTAGAGAGAAAGAACTCTCCAGGCGAGGGGGACACAACAGAAAAGCGCCACGCTGGGACCCACACTGGCAAATGCACCAGTGCTGAGCTTCAGGCTGAGCAGAGCGCTCCAGCTCCAGCCCTGGCCCGGACCCTCACGCCCTCCTGCAGGCCTCAAACCTGCACACAGAGCCCACTTGGCATGCCAGCCTCCACCAGGCCAGGGCACAGCGCCACGTTCCCCACCAGCATCTTCCTCCTCAAGGCTGCCCTGTCCCTCAAGACGAAACCACAAGGCCTCTGAAGTGGTTTCCTCGCTTCTGCTCTTTGTTCCCCAAGATCCACCATCCATAAAGCAGGGTCTTCAAACTGTGCACCTCAGGGCTCGGGAGGCAGCTCAGGGATAAGTGCTTCCTCAGACATGATGCCACACTTGATCTTCAGCAAGGCCACCCGCTAAATCTGGATCAGAAGTCATTTCTCTGCCTGAACTCACCAACGCTGCTTTTGCACCATTGTGGCTAGGGAATCTCTCCTCTGACTGGCCGCCGTGCCCTCCCCAGCCTCATCTTGTGCCCTTCTCCTCCGGGCTCCTTTCCACTCTGGCCCTGACTCTGCTAATCCCTGGCACACATAGGTCTTCTGTGCAGAGGACTCCGCACATTCCCAGCCGGCTGCCTGGCATGCCGCCCTTCCCCTAGACCTCTCAACCTGGCTAGTTTCTTCTCCACTTTCCAAGCTCAGACCAGGCTGTCCCTGGAAAACCAAGAGCCAACAGTATAGCCCCACAGTCTGCTCTGGACTCTGGTTGGTTTCCTTGGTAACAAGCATCACCAGCACCTTTCATCTGTCAGAAGTTACCTGCATCCTCCGAACTGTCTGCCTCCTCCAAGGGAATGCACACTCCAGGATGTCAGCACCAGCCTGCCTCGCGCTTCCCTGTATGCCGGGACTTCGCCTGTGGCGTGGCATGGCACGGAGCAGGTGCTCGACATGAGGTTGTTGAGTTGGTTAATTAAATACGAAAGTACGTGGCCAACACTGAATGATGAGCTGGAACAGGCCTATTCATCTTTATACAACTGGCAGCTCCCACAGCGGAGCCACCGGCAAATGTTTACTGGGAGTGTGAAAGAACCACTGAGTTCCAGATGACTCTGAGGAGGGAGATCCTTTCTGGGCAAGACTCCCTAAGGGCTTCCCACTCCTCCTAAGAAGCACAGGCTTCTTCCTGGAACAGCTTCTTAGGATGTAAGACATCTAGGGCACACAGCACGTGTTCGTGAAGCGCCACCATCATGCTTGCTGCTATGCACGAGGGGATCTTCCACACAGAACCCTAGAAAAGACCTCTGGAGCCATGTGCAATATGGCAGTGGAAGAGAAGTGAGAAGAAATGGGGACGGGAAACTAGGAGGGGGCAGTAGGAGCCAGTGAAATACAACTGAGGACTTGGGAGGGAAAGCGCAGGGACAGCGCTGCTCTGGTTGACCTGGGACCCTTCTTTCCCCCAGAAGCCTTAGGCAACGGTGGCTCAGGGCGGGCTCCACTGGAGTGTGCACCTTGTGACGCCTCAAAATGCGGCTCACTGTGGCTGGGGAGAGCTAGGGAGGTGTAGGGAATTTCAATTTCTTCACCAAATGACAAACTTGAGAAAAAGTCCTTTCTCTCCAACATTATCACATTCTAAAGATGAAACACCAGCCCCCACCCCCGAGAGCTCCTGTGGGGGCAGCTGCTTAGCTCACAAGGAAGAGGAGGGCGGATAATGAAGTCTACTGCGCGTCACCCAGGACAGGATGTGCTAAGATACTCCTCTCTTTTAGACTTGGCACCCATTTTACATTTCCTATTTGAAGCAGAATCCCAAATCCATTTGGCGTCTGAACTAGTAGGGGCTGATCTTTTCAACCCCTTCTCTCAAAATATGTAGTCTGAGATAACTGCATACTTCAGAAATAGTAGCAGTAACAGACTGAAGAGAAAGCACGGGAGTGGGAGGGTTTTAACCCAAGATCAGGCCTCCCAATCTGCTGCATCCCGACAGACATAACCTGAGGTAGTCAGCGGAGTACTGGCCCCAGAGCTCGCAGATCTGGGAACTCGTCCTGGCCCTTCCCCTGACTGGCCAAGCGACCTTGGACAAGACAAGTCACCTCGCCGGACCTCACCTATATGACAAGAAGGGGCCAAATTTGTACTTCACTAAGACCTTTCTAAACTGTTGCTCAGGTGACTCTAAAGAGATGTGCATCTTCTTGGTGAGATCCAGCACGTAGCTCTCCAAGGCCAAACGATGACTGGGGTGAAGGTTGCAACTGAGATCAAAACTGGCTTGAAAACTGAGTTACGTGTTTTACAATCCCAACACATTACTCAGCAACCTGTGTCTGGTCATCCCAGAATCTGTCACACCAAGACTAGGTGGCGAAAGAGTGAGGGGAAGCTGTTGGTTTCTCTGACCAGCATAGGTAAAGCGAGGTCAAATTATGGACGGTCTGGACTTGGCTCTGAGTTGCCCCGCGCCAGTGGGAAGATACATTATGAAAGAGAGCCACCTTGAGTGCCCGGCACCAATTCTTGGGAGGTACAAACCGCAGGAAAGCGGTCACCGGCGAGTTTCTTTTAAACTTCCTGTGGCCCTTAGAAACCGCAGCAGGTCCCAAAATGGTACAAGCAGGAAAAAGCCAACCCATTTGCCTGCTCTTCCCGGGAGCCAACTCCGAGCTCCGGGGAATCCTCAGCCCCTCGCCTGTCCCTCCGCGTCACCCACGTGGCCTGGGGCCTGGCGGTGGGCGCCCCGCGGGCCGGGGCCGGGCCGGGCCGTGCCGGGCGGGCGGCGGGGAACTTTCCCCGGGCACGCCGGGAGACAATGCCGAGGCCCGCGCCTCCGCCCGCCGCGCCGCGCTCTCCCGGGGAGGCGCGCTGCACCCCGCCGCGGCCCCGGCCACCCTGGCGCCTCGGCCCGGCAGGGACCGCAGGGCGTGGAGTCCCCTCGGCGGCCGCGCGCCCCGCACGCTCCCCGCCCGGCCCGAGGGACCCGGCCGAGCCCCCGCGCGCCGGGGCGAGGTGGGGGCGCCCCGCAACTCACCGGGACCGGGCGGGCCGCTGGGCATTATTCCATCGCGGGCTCGGCCCGGCGCTGGGCGCTCGAGTGGGAAGCAGATGCGCGGCGGCGGCGCGGGGCGGGGCGGGGCGGGCCGGTGCCCGAGCGCAGAGAGCCCGCCCGCGGCGGCCAGGCCAGGCGAGGCGCGGGAGCCGAGCGCGGCGCAGGAAGGGGCGGGCGACCGTGTGCCTGGGGCGGGGGGGGGGGGGGGGGGGGGGGGGGGGGCGCGCCGCGGCTCGCACGCTCGGCTCGGCTCGGCGCGGAGGGCGCGGGTTTCAGGAAATCCAAACACTTCGGCAGGAAATCGGAATCCTGACTAAGCATTCCCGGCCGGCGCGACTCTGCGCCGGGCTCCCGCCGCCTTAACCCTCGGCCCGCCGGCTCCGGCGGGGGCGCGGGCGCGGGCGGTACCCGGGGCCGGGCCGCCCTGCCTCCTCTGCACCCACACGTGGGAGGGCGGGTTTATTCACCGGGAGCCTGACCTTCCTGGGGCCAGGACGCCGTTAAGACCCGTGACCTCGGCCAGGTTCTCCAGAGATGGACTTGCAGTCTCCTGGCGTTTCCCGTTTACAGCAGCAAAAAGCGCTTCGCGCTGTCCCGTTTTCACAGCTTCCTCTCTGCTCATTTCCTCTTTTCTGCCCAGAGCCAGGACTTTTCAGGTCAGGCTGGAGCAGGGGTGGCATGGAGAGGGCTTGTAACTCGGGGCTCTGACCACAGTGGGGTCGTGGCCTTTGCCTTTCTGCTACCGGTGAGTGAATCCCTTAACTTCCTCGAGCCTTGGTTGCTTCAGACAAGAGATGAGTATTAATCCCACCCTTACAGGTTTGATTTGGAAATCAGATGCTGAGACAGGAACTGACTCGTTGGAAATGCTCAAATGAATGATAATCTTGCTTGTCCTTTTATTATTACCATAAAGACACGCCGGAGACAGTGGAGTTTTAACTTGTGCAGCGATCTGTCCGCATACTTACAAAGCCAGGGTCAGCGGCCTAGAACCTCATTCCCTCCTTCCTGGTCACTGGGTCAGACTCTTTGCAGCGCTCCATAAACTGCTGTGTGCAGAGGAAAAGGCTAGCGGCTGAGACAGAGCCCCTTTTGGTAAAATGTGAAACTCGGCAGCGTCAAAATGCAGGATTCTGTTCTGGACCTGATCGGGCCAGGACGTGGGCGACTGGCCAGAAAGTGCACAAGCAGCGGAATGGTTCATTGTGGCTTCCCAAAGAAACGCCACATGCGGGGGTTTCTACCAGCGAGTATGCCGGGAACTGGCAGTTGGCTACCAGATCTTGTGCAAGAAAAGCAATTAGCTTTGCTCTCTGGAGCTCTCAGAACAGTAGGATAGGCTCCCGGCCAGACACCAGGAGTCCTGCTCCCGGCCCGGCCGGTTATGATCGCTGCCTGTCTGTCTGAAATAGCTCCCCGTGGCTGCTTTGGGCAGAGAGCTTAGAGCCATGAAGTCAGCGCCTCCGAAGCGCTGTCCAGTCATTTGATCTGCGTGCCTGTGACCTGTACCTGCCTCCACCTCTCCCACACATTGAATGTCTTGTTTCATTGCTTCACTGTGCCTCTCACTATTTAATAAATTCGGCTGCTTATTTACCATTTTCCCCACGGGTAAGCTTCTGACAGCAGGCACATTGGCTGTCTCCATTCTCGGGTGCAGGCTCAAGAAAACTGCTGGGCCCTAGGAGACCCTCAGTTGAAGGCACACTGAGGGCCCAAAAGGTGCAGAGGACTAACTGCTGCGGTTCTGTCACCTTCCCGCGGCAGGCACTTCAGCAGGAAAGCGCAGCCTGATGCAAGAAGTGCCAGGCCGCTGAATGGTCCTGGAAAGTTAAAACTGTCAGTAATTAAGACTGGCAGATGAGGTAACTGTAGTCTCATCGGTACAGTCCCAGTTAATTACTCTTGCTTTGTAAGTCCCCAGCATTTCTGTTCACTAAGGACTGTATCGCGGCGGTGTGCACGCAAGAGGTGAGTGCATTCCTATGGCAAACTCTCAGAGATGGAGAGGAGGAAGGGTCCACGTTAACTGACTGCTCATGCTGAACTGGATGCTGTATCTACGTGCTTGTGGGGTTGTACAGAGCATGAGGGTGGCAGGTAGAAGAAGATCAGAAAAATACTTCCAAGAAGTGGCATGGGTACTGTTGAACGGAGGTTCAAGGAAGAGATGGAAGGCATCTGGGTCGATGGGGAGCAGGCCTGCTGAGCATCCACAGCCCACATATAGTGGATGGTGGCTCCATAGCCTGCTTGCCCACCTGCAGCTGCAGTGTGATGCCCTCCGTATACAGGATCTGTCCGCCAGCTGGGCACCTTCCTCCTCTTTGGCTGAGGCTTCCTCCAGGGCGGTGGGGTTTTGTGCAGCCTCCAGAGCTCAGTCCTTTTGGGTCAGCCCCAGCCAATCAGTGGGTGGTGCCTCAGCTTCCCGTCCCTCTGCGGGGACACACGCTTTCACCTTTCTCTCTTCTCTGGCGTGCTTTCTCCTGCCTTTGTGCTTCTTGGGGTTGAGTGCCACGTAAAGCAGCTACACCCGACTGCTTGGCTCCCTTTGCCTGCAGGGAATGCGATTCAGAGTAGCATCATCCATTCACTCACAGATGTGGCCAAACACGAGCATGAGCATGTGGCATGTTCGGGTCGCCGTGCAGTTCAGAGTGACCTGAAGAAATGGCCATGTCCAGAATGGAGAGAATGAGATCAACACTTTTGTACCGTTTTTTCACGTCAAGTTACACCAAGGCTAAGGGAAGAGTAACTTCCCCCAGACCGAACAATGAGCGGAGGAACTTTCAATTCCAGGCTGTTAGTGCCTGGTTCTGCCTTTCGCTGTGGTTGGAGCTCTGGGGCAGCTGCAGTGGAATCTGCTCTTGGGAAATGGAAATAGTGACAGGAAGAGAAATGAAAAAAAAAAAAAAAAACCGGGTCAAAGGAAGAAATTGCTTCTAAAAAGAGGTGACGGCCAACAAGGGCCAATGCCCCAGGAGATTCAGTCCAGTGTGGATCAGAAAGCAAGTGTTGCTTCTGACAGCCACGAGATAACCTTTACCGGAGCTGTGTTGATGGAGAGAAGGCATCGGAAGCCAGATTGCAGTGGGTTGAAGAGTGGGTGGGAAAACGCAAGTGTAGACAACCCTTTTCAGAAATGTGACTGTCTAGCAAGTGGGAGGCGAGGGCAGAGGCTTCACTAAGGACGGGCTGACGTGCCAGCATCTGTGGACAATGGGAAGGCCTCAGGGAGAGGAGCAGCCGCAGAGGAAGGGCTGGGCCTGGGCCATGTCCTGAGCCTGAGGAGCTGGGCTGGAGCAGGGCCGCCCTGCCGCCTCCTGGATTCGTGGGCCTGGAGTGAGGTGGGTCCTTAAGTTCCTCTAGTTTAATTCTTCATGAAGTGCATGCTCTGGACAATCCAACATGGATGACTATAACGTGACTTCAGCCTCATGACCGCAGCAGATCACGTGGGAAGCTATGTTGGCCCAAAGCAGGTTAGTGAGGTAGGAAAGGCGAGGCTGAGCTGAGTCTGGGGAGACAGAGGGGGGACAGTAGTGCTCACCTGTGAAGAGGAGGAAGGTGGTATTTTTAACCAAGATACAGAGCTCCAAGGGAGGGTTCTGAGGAGGAAGATAATAAGTTTCTGTTTGTGCCTTGTGCAGAGAAGGCAACGTGGGCGGTGGGGAAGAGTCTAGGCTTTTGCAGGGCTGGGGTGGGGGCCAGGACTGAGGGTGGGAGAGGGGGAGGAGGAAGGATCTGCACAGTTGGTGAGAGGGGGAGTTGGTACCTAAAAAGGCAACACCCCGTACTGGTTTCTCCCTGTCTTGCTTCGTGCCGATTTCTCCAGTAGAGTTTCTCATTCTTAGCACTGTTGACATGTTGGGCCAGTTTGTTCCTGATTGTAGGATCTTCCCATACTTTGAAGGCTGTTTAGTGACACTCCTGTCCTCTTCACTACTGGATGCCAGCACCAGACCTCCAGTTAGGACAACCAAAAATGTCTCCGTGTATTACTCAGTGTTGCCTGGTGGCCAAATGGCTCCCAGCCCAGAGCCAATGTTACCATGTTTTCCAGAGAGCACTTCAGAATCGCTGAGTAAGCCTTTCGGTCTCCATTTTTAGTGGAAGCACCAATTGCCAGTTTCAAATCCTGGCTCCACCACTTCCCTTGTTGATGACTGGTGGAGGCTTTCTTCTCTTCTTTTGGTTGCTTTATGTTTTGGCAATACTAGGGATCGAACTCAGGACCTTGTACTTGCCAGACAGACACAGTGCCCCTAAAATACACCCTTATCCCCTTTTTATTGTATTTTTAAAAATCTGTTGTTTGTTTAATCTGTTTTTGAGAGGATGAAATGAAGGAATCCACATACCCTGGGCTCGGGTAGAGCACCTCGTTAGCATTCCATCATGATTTGCAACCGTTAGTAATATCTGTATTGTCTTCAGGCACTCGTGAGGCGTCTCGCAAACATTCAGCGATTTGGGCATGAACGTGGGAACCTCTTGGACATGTCCCAAGTGGGAAGGCACTCATGAAGCAGTGGACTTCTACACACAGCCTGTGCAGGAAGCAAAAGGAGGGAAGAGACGTTCCTCAGGGGACACCTACATTTACTGTACAAATGGAGGAAGAGGTGTCTCCTGGAGATTGGGTGCTCAGAAATGTGGATGAGGAGCCACGCATGAGCTTTTCCTCCAGCATCCTTGACCAGGCAACGGAGAGTCGTCCTGTGGAACGCTGACGGTGGTGCTGCTGAAACTGGCTGTTGCTAAGTGCTCACCTCGAGGCAGGACCTTGCCATGTGAATGTTCATTTGATGGTCACAACGAGCTACAGCTTCAGGACGACTTATTGTGTCCATTTTATAGATGAAAACCCTGGCACGCAAAGAAGATGAGGCAGGATGTGAGTTCATCAGTGCGGTGGGGTGGAAGGAGAAATATCCTTTTACGAAGAGAGGTCAATGCATGGAGAGGCAGAGACCCCCAGTGACCCTGGGAATGTGAGGGCAGCACACACAGCACTGGAAGGCCTGATCTGCAGGTGTCCACTCGGGAGGGGTATGTCCAGCAGCATCATGGAGCTGAGGCAAAAGGAAAAGCCAATCATACTGATCCTACCTTTATTTAAAATCTCAACATTTTGTTCAGCTTAGAATCCTCCTTTGAGGTTTTCTTTTTAAAATTTGCTTTTATTTCCTTTTTTAAAAAAATTGTGCCTACAGAATTTCTTGGCAGCCACTGGGATGGATCAAACAGAAGCCAGTCTTGCTGCTGATGACCCAGCCCCAGCCTGGGCCACTCCCTTGTCCCTCAGTCAGGAGACAACAAGGACTCTGATTTCTGCCCCACAGAGAAGAAGGTGTGAAAAGTCATTGCACAGGAAACCATGAGCTTTCAGGAAGAGGAAGGGGAAGGCAGACACCCAAAACCTAACAAATGTTCAACACAAGAGGGTCTACTCTGGATTGTCTGGAGACCCTTGGCACAGAGAAAACCGTCTGGGGGAACTGAGGATAGAAGGCAAACGGCACAGCTCACACATAAAACCAGAGCCAGCCATTGGAGAGCATACACTCCCACGGGCTTCCTGTGGCCCAGCTACCTCCTAGCAGTGCGATTTATACTTAGAAACTTAAAACACTGAGCTCCAGCTTCCTGGCTATGAAATAAGAATGCTAAAAGTATGCTTCTCATAAGGCTGTCATGAGGATTAAGTGACTTAAACCATGAGAAGGTGCTTGAGTATAATACATATTCAGTGTTTTTCCTTTCTAAAACTGGCGAGTTCTATGGTTTGATGTGGCCCTCTCAACATCACATGTTGATTGTTTAGTCACCAGTGCAGCAGTGTTGCGACGTGGGAATGTTAAAAGGTATTAGGTCATGAGATCTTACATTATGAATGGCTTAATGCCATTATCGTGAGCGTAGACTCCAGCAAAGCTCATTCTCTCTGTCTGTGTCTCTCCGTCTCTGCCTTTCATCATCTTATGGCATTGTAGGAATGTCCTTAACAATGTGGGCCCCATGACTGCGGATTTTCCACCTCTGGAACTATACGAAATAAACTTCTATACTTTATAAATTACCCAGTCTTTGGTGTTTCCTTAGCGCCATACAAAACAGACTAGCACAGCAGTATTAGCATTTTTAAATTATTATTTTTAAAGCTATTAATAATGAAGGTAAGAGAAATGGAGTAGTAATATGAAGCTTAGAAGGAAAGTTTATTTTTCTTTGTATTTTTCCAAGTTGGGACAGCAAGAGGAAGGTACGGGGAGAGGACAGACAGAAACACTCAGTAAACAGAGACTCTCTGCCAGTCAGGAATGCCTGTTACACGGCCTCAAGTTGAGCTCCTCAATTCACAGAAGAAGTAATGACTGCCTGAGGGTCACGGATACGGCCAGCACGGCCAGCACAGTCAAGAGCATGGCAAGGTGACACAGGAAGAGCTTTCGCCTGTCGCACCGTTATGGCCAGAGCCTTCTGAAAGGCCTTGGGAGATGCATGCTCGATGGAATTTCCTCCAGCACTGCTGAACATCAGGGAAAATGCTTTCTAACTTTAGGTTATTAATTCTAAAAGTGTCATTTACAGCTGCAATGGACCTTCATGATAAAAGGGACAGACAAATGGATTATTAAAACAATTGCTTAAGGAAGTAAAGTTAATGAGTGATGTTAATGAGCCCTTTACCTTCTCCACCCAGAAAGCCCAGCAGTCCACAGCAAGCCTTCTCTGGCCTGCTGCTGGGAGTTAGCCCCTCATCTGTGTTCCGACAGCTTCTTGGGCAGGTTCGGTACTGGTCAGCTGGTACCTCAGGCACCAATACCTCTTCCTTACAGGAACATACCTGTTCCTTGCAGAACAGAGACTGTCATTCATTTGGGTACCCCAGGACCCATCAGAGCGCCAGGCACAGCGCAGGCCCAAGCCAGGCCCCAGGGGTGAGTACACACCGGCCTCACAGACACTGCCCTCACCAGCTGAGAAAACCTCCTTACTTCTGAGGTGAGCACCGAATGGCAAACAGGATGTCAGAGTGTCGTCAGGGCAGAAGCAACCGTGTGCTGATGGCAGTGATGATGACGACAATGATGACAGAGAGCTAGAATTTGCCAAGTGATTGTGGGCAGCATTGTTCTGAACATTCTAATGTCCTTCCCAACGACTGTCTCAAGACAAACCTCTGAGCCAGACCACCAACTAATTGAGGCTTAGGAAAGTTCCACAGAGCATTCGTTTTTTGGTACATTCTTCCACATTATTCCCAGACTGTCTTTCTGTAAGCTGAGTTCCCAAGGCCAAAATGAGGCATGAAGTTCGTAGACTCCTAATCCAAGGGATATCTGAGCCCTAGATATACAATGTAAAATAACAGGGTCCCTCAAGTTTCAGAAAAAGCAGAACACTGTCCCCTGCTGCTTTTGTGAATAGTCCTTAATTGAACCCGGCTTAGGTATCATTACCACCAAGATGGCAATTAACCAGCCTGGAGCTTATTTGCCAGGTTCCAGCTACAAAGATATTTACATATCCACGTTTTAACTCTAGGCAAGACTTTCAGGCTGTAAATTGCTTATCCAGCCATAATCATAGCTGCTAGGAAACTGCCTGGGACTGTTTCAGGGGAATACAAAATGAAAGGAATTCTTCTAAAGCCAGCTGTTGTCACCCCAGAATAACAACAATAAAGAACTAACATTTGTAGAATCCTATAAAATTATAAAGCATTCTCATACTGGGGCTTATCTTTTTATTAATTCTCACATTAGTGGGGAGGAGACAACTATATAATACTATATAATACTGGCTCACACCAGTAATCCCAGCACTTGGGAGGCAGAGGCAGGAGGATTGCTGTGAGTTCGAGGCGAGCCTGGGCTACATAGTGAGCTCAGGGCCAGCCTGAACTACAAAACGAGACCCTGTCTCAAAAAAATAAAATAAATTTAAAAAATAAAAAATGATTAAACATTTGTTAGGACTAATACATTGAGCAAAGTAGCAAGACAATGCTCCTGCCTGCCAGAGCCTGCACCAAGGATGGCTCTGGGGTCTGACTGCTTTTTGTACCTACCAGCATAAGTGTGGACACATTTTAACTTGAACATTGCCCCAAAAGTTAGATCCCAGAAGAAACCACATGCTCAAAATCACAGAGGATTTTTTTTATGGTTTTTTTTTTAGGTTTTTTTGAGACAGGGTTTCGCTTTGTGGTTCAGGCTGGCCCTGAGCTCAGCCTCAAACTCACATCACAGCAATCCTCCTGCCTCTGCCTCCCGAGTGCTGGGATTACAGGCGTGAGCCACCACGCCCGGCACTGTGGTATGTGGTACTGGTTGCTGCTGGGCATGAGTCTCCACACCCAGTATGGTATGTGGTTACTGGGGAATCGAACCCGGGCCCTTGCGCTTGCAAGACAGGCGCCGGAACCACTGAGCTAACTCCCCAGCCCTATGGTTGTTTTTTTGTTTATTTGTTTGTTGAGATACAAAAATTAATTGCATTTCTATTTACTAACAATACCAAATTGAAAATAAATTTTTGTTTTTTTTTTTTTTTTTTTTTTGAGACAGGCTGGCCTTTTTTGTAGTTTAGGCTGGCCCTGAGCTCAGCCTCCAACTCACATCCCAGAAATCCTCCTGCCTCTGCCTCCCGAGTGCTGGGATTACAGGTGTGAGCCACCATGCCCGGCACTGTGGTATATGGTACTGATTGCTGCTGGGCGTGAGTTTCCACACCCAGGATGGTATGTGATTACTGGGGAAAATAAATTTTTTAAAAAAAACAGAGAAGTGGTACAAAGGATTTATTGGGGAGAAGGAGTTTTAAAAATCAGATAAATGTAAGAGAAAAACTGATGATAAATAAAAGGGAAAGGCGAAAGAGAAAAAATAAATCATAGAAAAATTAGAAGGAAGATGAAGAAAAGCTAAAACAAGAGAGAGAATTAAGAAGCAAAGTTGAAGAAAAAGGAAAATTCCTCAAGTTCCTCAAAACTAGTGAAGAAGAAAGGAGGAAAATAAAGAGAAAAAGAAAAATAAACAAAACAAAATGCCCTAAAAACAATACAAATACTCACTGAAATCACAAACAACAAACAAACAAACAAACAAAAAAACATTTAAAAAATCCTCTGTGATTTTAAGCATGCGGTTTCTTCTGGGATCTAAATTTTGGGGCAATGTCCAAGTTAAAATGTGTCCACGCTTATGCTGGTAGGTACAAAAAGCAGTCAGACTCCAGAGCCATCCTTGGTGCAGGCTCTGGCAGGCGGGAGCACTAGGGAAAGGGCACCACTGCAGTGACTGTGAATCCAGAGCCCTGCAGGCTGAGCCTCCCCTCGGGCTCTGGAGTAAGGCCTGTGACCTTTTGCTGAAGGCCCTCGAGGGCTCCCTGACCAGAGCTGCCGCCTGTGCTGTCTCTCACTCTGTCACCATGGGACCAAAGTTGTCCTGTAAGTTCCCTGAGCCCCTGGCTCAAACAGTCATCCTTCTCTGGAATGGTGTCCAACCAATCAAGCACTCTGTCCAGGGGACACGGCGGGAGGTTAGTCGGGAGCGTTCTCCAGCTATCGCAGTGCACAGCACCCACACGTCGATTCACAGGGGCCTCTCTCCTGAATGCGCTCTCTAGTGCCCTGCTTTCACTTTGTCTCTGTAGACTTGGCCTTCCTTTCTGTGAGTCCCGAGGTGGGGAGAAAATGCAGGTTGTCTCTTTCCTCTGCCACATCATGTTCTGTCTCTTCAATTTCTCTCCACAAAGAGCAACAGTTTTCCTCCTCATGGTCCTGTTGTTCCCACCACTGAGACTCCAACTGACTCCCAGGCCTAAGCCCAACTGCTAGGCGAGGCCACTCCCTCGCCCTGCCTCCTGTCAGCGCACTGTGCTCTATCGTCATCACCAGCCGCCTCCACTTCCCCAGGTGCTGGTACATGATGGCGGACAAACTGCCCCAGGACTCAGGAAGCTAACAGTACGGTGCAGGATAAAGACCATAATCAAGTCACATGTAAGTATAAATATAAAGTTGCGACCCCTACAGTGCTCCCAGAGAACTCAACATGGAGAGATGAACCTAATCAAGATAAAGGAAAAATTTTCTGAGATGGAATGAATAGGAATTAGGCAAGACAGAGGAAGAATGTTTGGGATGAGCGAAGACTCGGGAGCAAAAGGGAGAATATCTGTTTTTGCTGCAAATAAACCCAACTCAGGAGCTCAAACAACTTGCAGCTCTCCTGCCAGTGAATTGACAGTATGGGTGGCGGCAGACAGGTGATCTTCCTCTGATCTCCGCTGGACTCACTCGTATGTGTGTGGTCATCTTCCAGGCCAATGGAAATGGCATGTTTCTCTTCTATGTGATTATGCATGTGCCAGCTAAACAGCCCAGGTTGTTGATGAAGTGGCAGTGTGGGTTCCAGACAGGAAGCTATGAGACTTTTCAAAGTGTAGAATTAGAGCTCTTATATCTCACTCCTGCCAAGTTCTATTGGTTAATGCTTTTTTTTTTTTTCTTTTGGTGGTTCTGGGGATTGAATCCTGGGCCTGTGCACTGAGCTATATTCTCTATTCTTATTTTTTCTTTTGAGACAGAGTCTCACTAAGTCACTAATTTGCCCAGGACAGGCTTAAACTTATGACCCTCCTTCTGCAGCGTTCTAGAGGACTGGATTACAAACATGTGGCATAATGCCTGGCTTATCTGATGCCTTTTTTAAAAGAACAAATAAAATCCAAAGTCTTAGAAATAGAAGGGAATGTCTAGGTGTTCTAATCCAGTCAACAAGGATAAGTTCTCCTCTCACGTGTTAGTGAATGGGAAGAGAAGCACCTAATCACCCTTAGCATCTCTAGTCCATGGAAGAGTACACTGAAGGATGGGAACCAGTTTCTCTATTTTGGATGCTCTTCAACTCTGTACTCTTCAATTCTGCCACAGTGAGATTAGAGTAGTTTATCTGAAATATAACCTTCAATATTTCCCCCAGGCTTACCACACCTATTTGTACATCAGAATCATCAGGAGAGGCTGTTGAAACACAGGCTCTGTCCTTTGTGGTAGACTCAGGGAATTCCAGTGTCTGGCCTGGGGAACTGAGACTAGTATTTTGTAAAGCTATCCCAAGGAGTTAGATGCAATAGATCTTTGGGGACCACCTGTTGCAAGATAATGGCTCCTTATCTTGATTAAAATTTTATAAAACATTGATCTAGCAACTCAGATACTGTTTTCTTTGAGAATCTTTTCCAACCCTTCCTCTGCACCACCTCCAGAACTGTTGTCCCCTTCACTGTGAATCCATTCTATCCCATACTGACTTTATCCTGTTAATAAAAATGCCTTATGGATACACGTTTACATACCCACCACATTTTCACTGCTTGCGCTATCCCCTTTTCTCTCTCCAAGTAAGCTGTATAGCCATCCACAGTTGTATTTACTGAATTAACTTTGGTGCCCACTGAAGGGCCTAGTATAAAAGCCAGCCTACGAACCCAAGTAGTGTGGATGGGTGAGTGGATAAGCACATTGTGGCACAGCAGACAGTGGAATATCATTGAGCCTTCAGAGGAAAGAGATTGTGACACATGACACAGTTGAGATGAATCTTGAGTGCAGTATGCTAAGTGACCTAAGCCAGACATAAAAAGACAAATACTGTGTGACTGTTTTTATATGAGATATCTATAGTAGTCAGACTCACAAGTGATAGATAAAAAGGAGATTGCCAGGGGGTCAAGTGAGAGGGAGCCAATAAGGGGTTGTTTAATGGTACAATTTCAATTTCACAAGGAAAAAAAAAAGAGCTTTGGAGATGGATAGTGGAGGTGTTTGCATGGCAAGGTGAATTGTCTAATACTATGATCTTTAAGTACATTTAAAATAGTTACGATGATACACTTTATTTCACATGAATTTTACCATTATTAAATTTTTAAAAAAACTTAGACCCATGGAAATATGGACGGTCACCAGGCATCTGTTGAGTATGGCTGGGCTTGGGACATTTCCTGGTACAGTGACTTTGCCAGGAACCAGCTCAGACCTCTACTGTGATTTGGATTCTTTAAGATAATGGCTCCTTACATATCCCACGGAGACTCTGAAGAGTAACATCCAGCTGAGGCTGGGCCAAGGCCATGAGCTCTATTTGTGTCTGGCTGACTCCCAAGTCTCAACCCTTCTCATTCGCTACCACTTTACAGCCCATGGTCTTGCAATATTTTCCCTCAGAGCCTGCCTCAGCAGCTGTCTCTATCCTCAGATTCCTACAACAAAGAGTCCCTGCACCAGGCAGACCTGAAAGATTCCGCTGCTGGCACAGGCCAGCCTCCCCGGGCAAGGAACCCAGATAGAGCCAGACCCTCTGGTCCTAGAAATCTCTATATTTCAGAATAATACAAGGCAAGACCACCTCTTTTTCTACATAGCTTCTCTCCAAATACTGCAGCGCTTCTGACGCTCCTCCCTGAGAGCCCCCAAGCCTTCCGTTTGTCAGATAAGAGATTTTCAAACCTTTTCTCTACTCAGCTACCCTGAACTGACCTCACAGTAGTAGATTCATGGTCTCTTAACACATGGCTCACAGAACTAAATAAGTTCTTCAGATGGCTTCTGACCAGTGCAGAGAAGAGCAGGGCTATTATTTCCATGTTGTAAACTCAGATTAGTTGATTCCCGAAGTGAATCCAAATATTCATTATGTTTTTGAACTTAACTTAGGGACCCTGCTTGTTTAACCACACTTTGTACATCAGCTCTCAGTGAATTCTTCTGAAGCTGTGGAAGCTTAGACTACCTGAGAGTCCCTGGCTGCACCCACAGTGAACAGCGTGGAACAATCTTGGTTCTTTAACTTTTTTGTAATTTGTTTGAGAAGTCATTTAAGTTGTTCCTGAAGCCAGAACTCTTCGGGTTCTTCCTGTTTATGGTCCCAACTCCCTTCTCCCAGCTGGCTGTCTCTGCTTGCTTTGACAGGTTCTATTTCTCCTCCTCTTACAATGGCACAAGTTATTTTGGGATCTGCGGGAGGTCTGTAAACAGTGGACCCTAATAAGCCTCTCAGGCTCACCTACACTAAGCTTTTCATGGCCCTCAGCCCTTGGAGTCCTCCCCCCAGGTATAGGCATCAGAGGACTTCCGGGAAGATGGTGGAGTAGTTAACAGCAGGCGACTGGGCTCTCTGCAATTTGTCATTCCTAAGCCAGAATACAGCAGCTCAGGGGAAAAGAGAGAGAGAGAGAGAGAGAGAGAGAGAGAGAGAGAGAGAAGAAAAAGAGGGGAATGAGTCCCCAAGACACAAGAAAAGATCTGAAGGAAGAATCAGAGAGAGCAAAAGAAAAACTTACACTAAGACTCCCCAGCCTGGGCTCTCCCAGAATTCCTAAAGCCAAAAGCTCCACTTCTCCAAGCTGGCATCCCCCAAGTGTCTACACCTACCTTTACCTCACAGAGCCCCTCTGCCTGCAAACTCTTCTGGATAGAGGTCCACAGGCTGCTCTGGGGAGCGCCTACCCACAGTCTTTACAGCTCACTCCAAATGTGGAAGGAATGGCAAACTCCCTTGAGGATTTTTTACCATGTCTGACCTTAAGCACACTTACTGAGAAAAACAGTGCAGCTGGCATGTGCTCATAGCACCGAGCTCCTGGGAATCGCGGGACATACTTCCTGGGTCCCCCACCATCCCAACATGTCCCTCCATGGAGACAGGCAGCAAGGGAAGGAATCGTGGTGTTCTTGCTACCATGCAGCCATCGACTTCACTCTAAATCGCTGATGCAGCAGCACAGCCTGTGATCATTTAAGAAAACCTCAGCTCCTGACTGTTTTTCCTTTCTTCTCCCAATCACCCTTGTTCCCCAGATTCTGCTTTAGGAAGTCCAAAGGTGGATCTAGAAATCTGCACTGCAGTATACAGCTTCAGAATATAAGGACAAACCACTTAGATACTGAGAAGAACACAGAATGGATATTGTATGGCTCCTTCTCCATCGAGCTCACAAACAGGCAAAGCTAATCGAGCAATAGAAGTCGGGATGGTGATAGATCAGCCGGAGGAGGCATGAGAAACTCTCCTGAGGTGTTAGAAATATTCTGTATTTTGAACAGGGTGGTGGTTATACAGATATAGATGCATGTAAGCCAGACTTGTAAGACCTATGCCCTTCACTTTATATAAATTGCATTTCAATAAAGAGAGAACAAAGCCTGGTAACCCGAGTAGTGTCCAGGTTGGCAGCCCTGGCCTCCGCACTCTAATTAGACTCTGGCTGTGACAGACTCTTGGCTGGGCCCAGCTTCCCTGAGTCCCCGCCTGCAGTGGGAGCCAGGTTCCCTCGCCTGTCTGCTGATGCTGGAGCTGCCTGCTTGCATGTCTGCCAAGAAATTCCTCCTCGCTCATGTTGGCCCAAGTCGGCTTCTGCTGTTTGCAGTCAAGCCCCTAACAGGAGGACTGGCTGACTCTGGACACCCCAGCACTGTGGGAGTTTTCACCTCGCCCCTCGGCTGCCCTCTAAACAGCTGGCAGGTGTCAAGACGCCGCTGACTTCATGGCCGTGGTCTCAGCCAGAGCATAATCATGACAAGAGTCCTACCGGGATCTCATATTGATGGGGGAGATCACTTCAACACTTTTAAAAACACAAAATGTAAGCTAAATGTAGATTTGCTAGATTTAAATTGTTACAATTCAATTGTTAAACTCTTTCCATGAAATTGTTTTTCTAGACCCAGGCTCAAATGTGCCCACCCGTAATCCAAGCACTCAGGAGACTGAGGCAGGAGAATGACAAGTTCATGTCCTGCTGGGGAAGAAAGAGAGTAAGAAAGAGAAAGAGGGAAGGGGCAGGAGAGGGAGGGGGAGTGAGGGAGGGAGAGAGTTAATAGACAGGTCCTGGGTTCAATCCCCAGTGCTATAAAAACAAAGAATTTTTGGCCCTGCTTTGTTGGCAACCTCAGTCCTCTCCTAGCACGTGATCCCTGGAAAAGAGGGATGAAATAAAATAACAAATGTGATCACACTTTATTAATTGTAAATACTCAAGATACACAAAAACCATTAGTTTAGAAAGGGAAAGGAAAGTGGTGCATGAAATACTGAGCTGGTATGAAACATTAAAATAATTTAAAACTATGTTTTATAAGGCAGCCTAATTGCGAAAGCTATAAACCGTCCTGGGAAAACAACCATTTAAAAAAAATCATGACATTTCAAGAGGTAATACAAGTCAGGACCAACTATCTCATGATAGTTTTTGTAAGAGAATTATTGTGTTGGTTTAATGGAAT
Organism: Petromus typicus; assembly: GCA_004026965.1. Taxonomy (NCBI): domain Eukaryota; kingdom Metazoa; phylum Chordata; class Mammalia; order Rodentia; family Petromuridae; genus Petromus; species Petromus typicus. The sequence continues at coordinate 53,695 of PVIR01007964.1, forward strand.
ACTTTAAAAATACAATTAGATCTTAGATTCTGCCAGAATAAAAGCACAGAATGAAATGAAGATAGCAGGTATATTGGAAAGTAATGTTACATAAGAAGATTATTTGGTGAACTTTATTTGAATCCAGATGATTCATAATTGTATAATTAGATACTTCAATTTAAACATGAAATACAGTAAATTATGCAAGTGGCAAACAGAACACTTTTTTCCCGGCATTTTTCAATGAAATATATTAATGGCACATTGACATTGGTTTTATTTCCAGGCAACCGTTGTGATTAGTAGGTAGCTTGATGCCTGCAAACATTTCCTCTGAGGCTGAAGCATGAGCCCGTAGGGTGCCAGCTGTCTCTGTGGTGTTCATTCACCAGCCCCTGAGGTCTGGGTCTGCTAGGCAGCACATGGACCACCACAGCCTGTCAAACCTGGGGCTCCTGAGTGGCCGCATCAGCAGTGAATGATGGGGCTCCTCATACAGTTGCTGTGATATCTGTGAAGGGCCTTTGCCTGCAGACCAGATTTCCCAGCCATAGGTGGGGCTTTTTAGAGGTGGATGGATCTAGCATGTATGATGCTGGAGTGAAGGGTATGTGATTATTAAATCAATCCACTGATTGGCTTGGCATAGTTCTGGGTAGGATTAAGGCCTCTTCACCTTGGGTGTACTTGTTACCTGCCCTAAAGGTAGATGAACATAAGGGACAGAAAAAGCATCGTTATTTGTTTCTTGCTGCTTGCTGCCTTGCTGCCTTCTGCCTGCCGTGCACTATTTCTCTTCTGCGATGTCCCTCTCTCATGCCACCTTGCCTTGGAGCCAGCCAACTGTGGACTGAAACCTCTACAGATTATGAGCTAATGTAACCCTTCCCTCCTTTAACTTTGGGTGTGGGATATTTTGTCTAAGTAAGACCCCTGCCTTCTGACTCACTGGCTTCATGTCAGAATCTCAGAATAAAGCACTGACTCAAATCAGACTAGCTTTGCTGCCCGTTCATTGTGGTACCTTTGATCACATAGCAGGTGGCTAATTCACATATTGTGTATTATACATTTGGGTGCAATTTTATAAGCTGCACAGCTTATCTACCTTATATGACCTTATTAGAGATTCTCAATCACTTTAGGGTTAGATGTTGTTTCCAATATATTTTTTTAGCTTGTTTGTTTTGCAGATAAAATAAAAATCACAGAGAAGTACTCACTTGCCAAAGACCCAGGGGCTAATGGCAAAAGCAGACTCAAACAGATAAAATTTGGACTCAGGGAAAAAGAAAAGTGCAGACCTTCCTTCTCAAAATTTATTAAGAATTTCAAGATGGTGACAGGAGGCCTGAGTCCAAGCACAAGGCCAGTGAGAGCCTTTATAAGTCACACGTTCTTCACGCTGGCCTTATTCGGGTTGGTTGTACTCCAAACTTCAGCTCTTTCAAGACAGCCTTGGCACTGGAGGGGGAACCTCTCTTCCATATTTGAGTCCAAACCAGCTGGCAGGACCAAAATTATCAGGCAGATGGGGAGGAAAACATCAACATGATTTTGGATAAAGTCAAGGCTGGAGGTTGTGGTATAGGCTGCCTAAGTTGGTACCCAGAAGAGACTTCCTGCTTGTGGTTCTAGAAAAGGGAAAACTGTTCCCAGGAAGGACAGCACATTTTCTAAACTTCTGGCCAGAAGCATAAAAGAACTGGCTCTGCAAATGTAGGTGGATTCACCATAGAAGAAGGGTAGCTAAATTACATATTCCAAGGCCTATTGGTAGGACCCACTACGTAGCCCAAGACAGTACTGTTCCTTTGAGAGAAGAGGATAAGGAGGCAAGAGTCCAGCTGTGCCCTGTAAAGTTACTTCTGCATACAATAGATTCGTTTTGTTTGTGTGTGTGGGGGGGGACCAGGAATCAGACTCAGGACCTTGCACTTACCTGGAAGGGGAGATATGATGATCACCATAGACTCTTACAGTGTCTCTTGCTGATAGTCACCTCCTGATAGTTGCAACTTTGTATAACCGGCTCACCTAGAGTAACACATAGAAGTGATATCACTTTCATGATTAGGTTACAAAGTATTTGAGACCTCTTTTCTGTTTCTGTTTCTCTGATTCTGTTCCCATTTGATGAGCTACTTTATGCAGATCTGTGTAGCAGAGAACAGAGCGCCCCACTGGCAAATGGCCAGCAAACTTGGCACTTATCCCAACAGCCTCCGGGGAATTCTATCCTTGCCTCAGCCACCAGGGCGGAGCTGAGATGTCATCCAATAGCCTCGAGGGAATTCAGTCCTGCCTACAACCACTGAAGGGATTTGGGAGCAGATTCATCTTAGTTGCTCTGAAATGACTACAACTACTTAGAACATGCTGACTGCCTTCTTGTGGGCAATGCTTCTGCATCTCCTCATCCTCCTCCCCTTCCTCCTCCTCATATGCATTCTCATTACTTTTCATTGGATTTTCAGTGTGATTTTCACAGGTCCATGAGTTTCATTTTTATTTTAAAATTAAAAATTGACTACTTCATATAAAGTAAACCATGAATTCAGCTTCTCTTTAAGACCCAACTCTCTTCTTCTACACTGTCTCTTTTGACCTCAGGTAACTCCTGGGGCATATATATGGAGTACTTAGCTCTGCAGAAGACAGCTGGAAAAACAGAAATTAGGAGTAGGCCAACAGTGTTATTATTGGTCTTCATGACCAGTGGTCCATCCCAATTCCTTCTGCCTTCCTGTTTGTTCCTAAAAAATCACTTTGGACCTTCTTAAAAGTCATCAAGATGTCCTCTTTTCTTGGGTAAAAGCCAATCCCCTCTGCTCTCATGCAAGATACTTGACTACGTAGTCTAACCTAACCAGGCCACTCTGACCTAAGTGCAAATAGGGGAAAACACTAGTCAATGGGCACTATCCAGGTACAGGATGAATCCTGCACTAGCACTCGGCAGTAGTCCAGAGGATTCTGGCTTGATCTGATCATTCGTTGCAGAAATATTTATCAGCCAGGTATTTTTGTAGGTGCCGGGAACCTAGAATAAAATAAATAATTCTTATTCTATGAGCTTGCATTCTGAAGGAGACAAGTAGAATATAACTAAACAAACAAACAAACAAACAAACAATGGAAATATAAAGAAGGATTGAAAAATACTTTATTTTGTTTTATTTTTTGCTGACCAATGTAGGTAGCCATAGATCTCAAGGAAGACACAATGAATTTGTCTTGGGACAGGATAACTTAAATAGCTAATGTATTTGTTGATCTGCTTAGGAAAACTTCAAACTCCAGGACCATTCTGCCATGAGGAGTCCTTTCTTCCATGTCTCGAAGCTCCATGCCTGGCCTCTGCATCAAGCTCAGGGTAAAGAAATTATAGTAGGTGATTTATGCTGGTAATTAGGAGGATTTAGATCTCTTATTCAGGAGGCTAAATTGGATATTGCATTATTGATTATATTACATGTTTCCCATAAGATTCTGAAGATTTGCTTCCAGACAAATGACCTCTACTGTATAAGCTACTGTATATGCTACAAGGTTAGGAGATGACAGAAGGAATATGGACCTGTAATTATGCATGGAATTATATCATTCTTGTGGCTTCCAGGGTATTTGGCCCACAGTATGGCAGCCTAATCTGAAAAAAGTAAGACAAACTATATCTGCCAATTCGTCTGTTTTTAATAGTTATTAATCAACATGCATGTGTATTTACATGTGGCAGGTATAGTTAGTGGCATGTAGTAGACACTAAATATATTTTTGCAGGCTGCATAAATGAATGGATATTCTACTTCCATTCATGATCTCTTTTAAAACATACCACATCTCTTTGAAGTAGGCATTATGATTCCAGTGAAACTGAGGTATAGGGGCAGTGACTTGCCAAAGCTTACTTGCTTTGCCAACAAAAACCAACAGAACCTTTAGGTTCTGGATTGTTGTGTCTCTTCTGGATGAATCATCTGAATTCAGTTTCTTTCCAAGTCAACTAAATCAAACACAGTGTTAGTAGGTGCTAGATGTGGCGCTAACGGTTTGAGTAGAACACTGAGTCATGCAGAGCCATTGCCCTCGAGGAATCTTCTGCCTAGTGGTGGGACACACACACAAACAATGATGATGTTACCTGACAAGGGTTATACGAGAGGCACACACAGAGTGCTGTGGGAAAACAGCTATGATATGATATGATGTGTGTATGTGGAGGTGGGGAGGGAGAGGGAGAGTAAGAGAAAGAGAGAGAGAGAGAGAGAGAGACAGAGAGACAGAGAGAGTTAAAAGACTTTAATGGCAAAGGATGGAGAAGAGGGAAAAATATTGACCAGAAGATCACTCTGGCACCCTGGCTTGCCTCTTTCTGGAGCTACCCTGATGGACCTGCGCTCTTGGGTAAGGGAAAGAGATGACCACATGCCTGAGAGCACAGCAGTTGGAATCCCACAGGCCTCTTTGTATGTTGACTCTGGTGCTGGCCCCTGTGACCTTGGGAAGGCTAATTTTGCCACAGCTCCAGGCTCCTGGTCTTTATGTTCATCTGGAAAGATTAATGGCAAAATGAACTAAGATCATGCATCATAGATTATGCAGTACTGCTCCGAAGTACTTAGCAAATAGTTATCATTGATGTTGTTATAATAATTATATTAATATAATTGGACTTATTTTTGACATCTTTTCTCAAACAAAGTCCTTAAATTAACTGCAGTGGCAGAAAGATAATGGGCCAGAAGACTGCATCGTGGATTTCCAGGTGAGGTAATCTTTTCATTGAAATCTAAGTGCAAAGGCTTAGGCATGTTCTGTTATTTTCTTATTGAAGGATCTTGAGGAACAGACTTGAGTTCTCTCAGTGGATTTTCCTCACTAACAAATGTATGA